>CAKLNU010000065.1:0-266888 GCA_922788865.1 Poeciliopsis turneri
TTCCTCTGCCTTTAAATATACGCATTTATCTCTCAAGCTTCTAATTTAGCTTATTTTCCTCTGCCAGAAATGGGGGTCTGAGAATACACAAATAACCAATTTCCCTAATGGTACCATCATCAAGTCAGGGATTTATTTGTGTAGTTTACAAAGACCCAATTCATTCCCTGTGCTGTTCAATACCGAACGAACTACATCATCCAAGCAAAAAACCTTCTGCAGCAACAACCAGGGGACATATCAAGTGTAAGAGCCAATGTTTAATTTGGCCTTCTGGAAATCAAATTAAGACAAATCCTCGTTTTAATCTGGACGATTGTGTGAGCAGGACAGGAGGATGCTTGTGGAAATATTTGGCATCTTTAGTGGAAAGGAAGACATTTCCACAGTAATCTCCTTATTTGCATCTGCCCTTTCACAGATGAGGAGCAAAATGCACCTTTCTTTCAAAGCAAACATTGTGAAGGGAACTCAGTGAACATTTTCCTCTAACTTTAGACTCATTCTCCTCCCCAGTGTTTTCCTAGCGGGTGAAAGTCTTGGGGAAATATTTGACAGGTATTTATTTTCCAGGATTTCTGATGTTCAGCTCTAATCTTTCTGGACTTCCAGCATGATTCCAGACTGAATAGCTGACTGCTGAGCGCTGAGCAACAGTCAGCAACAGTCATCGTGTAGAATGATTTCTAAACAGCATAATGCCACATGACGTTAGAAGTTAAAAGCGTTGTTTTGCAGCCCCGGGCATCGAAGCTGGCGTGCTAATGCGTAAAGAAACCCTGCTCTCGACTATCCTTTTACAGTTTCATGTCTCGGCTCCCCTTTGACAGACTAAGACCCTCACCCTCAGGGCAGGTTTGTTTCCATGTGAGTGTCAGGGCCACACTGTGCAGCTCCTCTCTGCCAGGTGGACCTCTTACTCTGTGTCACATGGGAGGAGCATAAAGCTGCATGCAGGAAAGCTTCTGCAGCTTCTCTTATTTCCCTGGCAAATGTTGTCA
Organism: Poeciliopsis turneri; assembly: GCA_922788865.1. Lineage (NCBI taxonomy): Eukaryota > Metazoa > Chordata > Actinopteri > Cyprinodontiformes > Poeciliidae > Poeciliopsis > Poeciliopsis turneri. Next base: position 1,002 of record CAKLNU010000065.1, read on the forward strand.
CCACAGCCAGTCTCACTTCTCTTCTCCTCCTCCTCCGCCTCCTACTACTCTTCTTTCCCTTCCTTTTTTTTTCCTCTGACCAACGTCCCACACGCCCTGCCTGCACATCGGAAGTCCCTCATATTCCCCAAAGGATAAGATGCCATGGAGGCCACCAGAACAACGCTGTTGTGTGTCTGCTCCATCCTGTTTGTCCTAACAGGTGAGAGTTTCAAAGTGTTTTTGTGGCGAGATGCCGACCATGAGCCATCATGGTTGTGTTGGTTACGACTGTTACTGTTACTGAGCAAGGACGGTGGTACTGCTTGCCTCGCAATGTCAGTGGCAGATTTGTTCTGAAACTGGGGGTCAATGTTGCTTTACAATAGACTTTATAAAATGTAACTTGTTGGGACATAAGAGGAACTATCCAAACAACAGCTAGACAAGTTTCTACTGTTTATTTTAAAGCTTTTTTTATTATTATTTTTTTATGAAAGTAGTTTTCTAAAAACATTTAATGTATTGTGCTTGAATTTCCATGTGTTTGCATGATTACAGTCATGATGACACAATCAAGGAGTGGTGATGGATTCATGACAAGGTGCGAAGAAGCAAAGTTCTGGTCTATCACATAAAATCTCTTTAGCTTGTGGTTGAAAAGTTATGAACGCTTTTAATAGGTGCTGCAAAGTTTGTCGATAAAAGCTATATTTCGGAAACCTTTTCTGTTTTTGACAGCGACAAGTTCCTGCGCTTCTGTCGTCACAGTGGGTCTGCAAAGACTATTTATTTTTGTTTGTATTTCTATTTATTTATTTTTCTGTCCAGTCTGAACGGCTTAGGCGAGCGGTTCAGTAGAACTTGCTGCTTTGCCTTGTCAGCAGCAGATTTGCTGGAAAAAAGGGAAACACACAATATTTCCCCTTTTCTCTAGTTGATGTTAATAAAGGAAGTTTATTTATCAAGGAAGCAGGAAATAATAATAATGAATAATCGTGTAGAATGATTTCTAAACAGCAAAATTTTCTCAATTTCAAGAAATTATTTTTTCAGTAAAGATGGTGATCTATAGTTAGTAATTTATTTCTAAACATAATAAAAAATAAAAATGGAAACTTAGATCATTTTTTTGTGTTCTCCTCAATTTTCATTATTTTTATTCTTTGCTAGTTTGCCTTATTGTATTTATCTATTTATTTTTTAAAATGTGTCCTATGCCTAACGCTACGCTCAGCTACATGATGGGACTGGCGGCTGTGCAGAGTCAGGACCACATTTGTTCTTTGCTATGTGGACTTTATTAAAGTCTGACTTTATTAAAATAGATAAATAATGAACTCTATGAAAAAAAAAAAAAAAGTAGAAGCTGAGTTTCATTTTTGCCTTGTAGGGTGAGTGGATTGACACAAAATGTCTTTATATTCCTATTACAAAAAATGTCATTTTTGGAGAAATGTTCTCAAATTAAAGAGCTTTATTGACGCAAATCTTAGGTTTTCTTGCTGAAAATGAAGTTTTAAATGTGTCCTCCCATCGTCAGCAGCACAATGTGGCCTGACAGAATTAGCTTAAGTCCTATTATTGGTTGAGGTTAGTGGAAAGCCGCCACGAGGATCTGTGACTCAGAAACTGCAGTCATGAACCAGTGTACTTCACTCATTGTAAACTACATTAAATTCATCCAGAACAAAGTTTCCTATCTGCTTTTACATTTGCATCACTGACCCTCCTGGAAATGAAGGCCTGTTTGTCTTATCTGTCAAAGCACAGGGGATGGTGGTGTTCGGAGATGCACCTGTTGACTTTATTTAGTGTCCAAACATCTTGGATGTGTGTGAGGGCGATAAGGGGCAGGTGCTGGTTGCTCTCCACATGTTGCTCGTTTAAAATCTGTGTGTGAGGGCACGTCCGCTAAGCGGAGATACTCTCTCCCCTAAAAGCCCATTGTCACAGCAATCTTACACTCTATCACCACAACAATTGCCAAGCTGTTTGGGGACAACAGCGAGGGAGCGGGCTGGGCACACTTCTCCTCATTCTGCCCTTTTTAACCATCTCTCAGCTGGTGTAAACACAGCCACACTCCTGCTGCTGACAACACACACACACACACACACACACACGCACACACGCACGCACACACACACACACACACACACACACACAGTGACACAGAAACTGGCCTGCGGGCTGGAGAGTGGAACGTGTAATACATGCAGCTTTTTGCGCTGCATTTATTATTTAGGACATAACAGCAGACGCACAGAAGATGTATTGTGATGAGCAACGTGGGCGGCAGTCACCACACGACAGGCTGAAACTGTGCCTCGCAAAATTATTTTGCGATTGAACTTTTTTTGCATTTGGTCACAACCACAAACTTCAACGGGATTTATTGTCATAGATCAACACAGATTAGTGTATTATGGTGAAGAGGAAGACAAATAAGAAAACTGGGATGCATATTTAAACTTAGCTAACCTGGGTGAGTACTTTCCGTAAGAATGAGAAGACTCACATTGAACTTAGCTCTGTAGTTTGACTGGGCCGTTCTCCCACTTGAATGCTTTGATGCAAACCATTCAATTAGTTGCATGTTTAGGGCCATTATGTCACCTCAGTTTGAAATCTTTTGCTGACTATCACATTTTCTGCTAGTATTGATCTGTATTTGCTGTCAATCCAGTTTCCAACTACAGTAGTTGACACCATCTCCTCTGTCTCTGCTGAAGTAGAGCATCACATGATGTTCCTATCATCATATTTCACTGTGAGAAAAATGTGTTCAAGGTGCTGAACACCACACATACCAATGCATACATGCATAAACAGTTCACTCAAAGTCTCATCTGAACAACGCACCTTCTTCCACACATTTGCTGTGTCCTGTACTTGGACTTCTTACATCTCTCCTTGAACAGTTGCTGACTTCTTGCTGCTCTTGCAACGTTTTTTCCAGTTGAGCTGTGTGTCTGTGCAGCTCCTCTAAAGTTATTATGGACCTCTTTTGCTTCTTTTTGCTTTTGCTCTTTTGCTTTTTGTAATTATTAAACTTCTCCACAACTGGATCCCTGACCTGTCCGCTTTGTTCCTCGGTCTTTGTGACGCCATTTGTTCACTAGCATTCTCTGTCAACCCCCGGTGGCTTTCACAGAATGGCTGGATTTAATCTGCGATTAAATTACGCTCAGGTGAATGCAGTGTGAATACATTCGCAGGGCACTGTACCAATTAGACCTCGAAAGAAGGGAAATCTTATTGGGCCAAAAGCAAATCAAACTATGCTACGTTTGCTTAAATTAAGCACAAATGAAGAACTGACACTGCTTCTCATGAGAGTGCAATAACTTTTAATGCGGATTCCAGAGAAAGACGATACACAAATAGAAGTGTGGTTCACACAACAGAAAGAGGAAGATGAAACAGAACACGCAATAAAATTATAAATATTTGAGCTTGTTTTGCACATGTTTTAAAGAGTCTCGTGTTCTTCGCAACTTGTCTTTTTATGGGCTTGTTATAGCTAACTGCATGGCAACTAAACCGAAGCCTGAACAGACGGAGACGCTCAATACATCAGCAATTATTGTAACTTCAGACAGCCTGACCGTTTGCCGCACAGCGAGTCAAGATCAGACAGGCCTCATGCTTGACAACAACGACACCCTTTAGTAAGCTGGGTCAATATTAACTCACTACAGTTTCAGGACGTGGGCACTTTGAAAAGCAGGATACAAACTGGATGCACTGGTTTGGTTTCATAGACACACCAGCAACCAGTGCTGGTCAATAACATTTTGCTGGGTATCAGAAATAGAAAGCATAAATAGAAAATACTTGCAGTAAGTTGCGTTGTTTGATCTAAAGAATCACATTTTGTATTTTAGCACTGAACTATTGTAGAAGGGCATCATTAAATTGAAATTGGTTTGTTGGCAGGATTTTGTTATCACCAACTTTTCACTTTTAATTACGTATAATCTATGTTGGGTGGTGACCTAAAAGAAGATATTAATTAATTCTTAATTAACTGATAAGAATTGAGAAAAACCCCTGATTGTATTTTGTTGCGTGTTTGTTGAGTATCTTCACATTAAAATTATTTTGTGTTAGCAGACAACAAGCTACAGAGTAAGATCATATCTTTAGTTGGAGTTTTAACAAGTCAACTTTAGTTTTTTGTCCTAACCTTATCATGTCCTTTATCTCAGATGTCGGCTGTGAACTGATTCACATTCGTTCATCGGTTCATCATGGAACCAAAGGGAAGGATCTCCTCCTCTCTGTCGATGCCAGATTCCCACTGGATGAAGCTGAGATCCAGGGAACTTGGTCTCACACTAAAGTGAGCGGTGCCAGCACCACGTTGGTCACATTTACCAAAGACAGCAAAATCATAGACATGACGTACCGCAAGCGCCTGGACTTCAGAGAGCCAAACGCTTCTCTGTCCATCCGGAATCTGAAAGAGGATGACGAGGGATATTACAAGCTGAGCCTCAACATAGAGTTTCGTCACGAGAAAGGAAAGGTGAAGAAAGAAGAAAGAACTATTCATGTGATAGTAGACGGTAAGTTATTAATTCTTTGATTTTATGCTTCCTGACATGCTGATTAGAGGAGACAATTAGCAATGTTTTGTTTTTTATTTCTATTTAGAGCCTGTCTCCAGACCAGTCATTGAGAAGAAACCAAGATATACAGTCATAGAAGACAAAGCAAATGTAACTTTGACTTGTTCTGTTGAGAAAGGAACAAGAATTGTGTTCCGGTGGCTAAGGGATAATGTTTCACTCACTCCCAGCGAGAGATACCACTTTACTCAAGACAAGTCCACACTGATGATTAGCCCTGTGAGAAAGGAGGACAAAGGGACTTATCGCTGTGCTGTCAGCAACCCTGTGAGCCAAATCATTGAAAGCAGGGGAGTGGAGCTCAGTGTTTACTGTGAGTAGACGTCCCCTTCTTCTCTGTCTGCCTTCCATTTATTATTTCACTAGCTTCACCTGGGAAACTCCTGAATCTGTTTAGCTGAGTTCACACTCAGTGAAAGACTGAAATTCAACATTTAAATGTTGGTGCTTGCAAACAAAAAATGTTGACAGCGCCTCTTTTATAATTTTATAACAAGTATCAATGAGATTAAACTTGCGGATGGCTGGGAACACAATGCTACCACTATTTAACCCTTTAACTCTCACCCACAAAACACTAACATGCTGTCCAATGGGTCATATACTAGCCTATATATATTTAAATATCCTCCCATTTAGTTTAAATTATACATCACAGCAAATCTGTTCTTTTATTTTAATCATCTTTATGTAAAAGTGCTCACAAATTTCACAGTCCCAACACTAGTGTTCTGACAATTATAAACATATTATGTCTACTTTTTTTTTTAGTTCTCTCTTTTGCAATTTCCCCCGAGGTGTTTGATCAGGTGTATGTAAATTTTCACAAACTCTTGCTGCAACCTGCTGCTGTCACCTGAAAACATATTTCTCTTACGGGAAAGTATTTGCATGGGAACAGACTTATCTCAGTGGGCTCTGATATTTTACGAGGAGTGCTGATAAAGCTCTCCGAACTCTGGGAGTCTGAGGCAACACGGAGTCTAATTTGTGAATAAATTTGAATATGTGACCATTTCAACGAAACCAAAAATAAAAACACACAAGTTTATTTTTCGTTTATTTTGTATTTCTGAATTTTCTGACCTTAAGTGTAACTGCCATAGTCTGAAGTTGTTGGTTTAAAGCAGCAGTCACTTTTGGATAAGTTGCAATTTATGCTGGGATTTGGAGAACATATTCAAAAGGGATCCTGTAATAATGCTGTCCTATGAGATTCTTGTGTTTCTCGAAGTAAACACCCATTTCACCTATTTTCAAAAATAATAGACATCGTTCAAACTTTGGCTTGATGTGTTGTTCACAGGAGTGTGCTACCTGTTGATTTAATCATGGTGCTCCTTACAGTGAAATTAGAGTAGGAAGATATGTCTTTCCCTTAAGGCCAATCTTGTCCTTGTGCATGTCAGCAACCAAGATTATTGAGTGTTTAAAAACAAGACTCACAAGCGTTTCAGGCTTCAGTGTTTTAGTTTTTCCTTTCACTTTGGGGGTTAAAATAGGTAGTGTTGCCTTTTTCTAGCATGGAAAGTTTGAAGCATCACTTCCGACATAAACATATACAGTTTAGGTAAAAAGAAAGTGCATTCTCTGCTTATTCTATCAGTCCTGTCACACTATAGCTTATCAGGTTTGTGTTTTAGTAGCAATAGGAAGTATTAACTACACAATTTGATTACTACAATGTATTTTTTTGGGACAGGTTATAGATTTCTACCTATGTTTGTAAAATAGCAAAAATTTATTTTGAAATTTGCTGCTCCAAACCAGTGGTGTCCATTTGAAGAAACACATCAAGACACAAACCCATAGGTCTAGTTTTGACACCACTACATGAAACCTGATTATAAAAAATGAGTTCAGGCAAACCAGGCTCAACTCACTCATTGGTTATTAAAATCCTGCAAGTAATGACCTGAAAAGTTCCCATCATGCAATGAAATTTGGTTGTTCATCAAACTATAGGATACTATTTAGCAAAGCAAATTGTCATGTTTCCCTGACCCACACACAGATGGTCCCTACAACCTGGAGGTGAACTCTGTCCAGGGCCTCCGAATAGGAAAAGTGTTCACCATCAACCCCGGAGAGCTGGTGTACTTTGAATGCCAAGCCGATTCCAACCCCCCGAACAGCTACGTCTGGATCTCCAAGAGCCCCAACGCCACAAAGATCATCACAACGGGGCCGCAGCTGCAGGTGAAGTCCGACGAGCTGGCCCAGACTGAGGACTACCTGTGCAGAGCCTTCAACAACGTGACCAAGAAGCAGGACGAGGCACAGTTCACGCTGGTGGTGGCCAGCTACAGAACAGGTGGGTGGAGGGCGGAATATGGCAAGACGGAGCAGAGCGTGGGTTGGTTTTGGGAATACTCTAAGATAAACACTCTGTGAACTGTGCTTTGTGCCGAAAGCAGAAGAGCCTGATGAAGCGTTGGAAAAAAAAAAAAAAAAGAGATGTCACTTTCCAAACGATAAAGCTGTCCAGTTTGTGATAATATTGCATCTCGAGCAGTGTTCTACACAGCAGCTGAGTCACATAAGCAGGTTATGAATGTAGCATAAAATATACATGACTATTGTTGAAACTAAGATTTTATCTCTGTTGCTAGGTTCCTGTCAGCTGCAGTCTGTATTAGAGTTCAGTGGCTGGGAAAGTCAACAGGGCATAACAGCTGTTGTGTTTATTGACTAAGTTTTATTGCATGGGCAATTTCTGTGTGCTGCATGGGGCATTGATATGTTGTCTTGGTGATAGTCAGAGCAAGAGTCACAGTGACAGTTATTGCCGATACTGCTTTTGATTTAAAACTCAGTTTGTTGTGAGTCAACAGAAATCATGCCAGACACCTTTAAAAGAAAGAAAAAAAAAAAAAAAAGTCAAAATCATGGGCAAACGTCTACACACGTTTTGGTTTTTTTTAATATTAAGATAGATACATTTTAGATTGAATGAGGGCCTTTTCTACACTTTGCGTTTCAAGATTTCAAAATTTATTTATATCAGCCCAGTAAGTAGGTTTACACTAAGCATGGATGGCCGACAACCATCTGCTTTATCGACGTGATTATGTCTGTTTACCTCATTATATCCCACTTTAAAGACATATTTCATACACAAAGTCTCTTGATTTTAAAAGTGCTGCCACTCACTGTGAATCATAAGCATTCCTTTAATTGCTGCAAGTTATATACATCCAAAAGACCCATCTACTGAGGGCATGTGTGTGCATGACTTCTTGGCACGCCAAGAAGTCATGCACAAGTTCAAGGAAGGGGATTTTTTTATTTTTTATTTTTTTAAATCTCTGTCTTGCATGATACTTTTTTGTCTGACAATTATACTTAGCTATGTATTGTCTCTGTGAACAGCGAAATACGCCCATGATGGTAGATCTACGTCTCTGCTGGCAGTCATTGCGGTCTGTTCTTCATTCATCATTGGCTTTATGCTACTGTTCCTCTTCCGCAGGGCATGTCATCCAAAGAGAGGTAAAGTGATGCCCTTTTATTAACTTTTAATCATTCTTAAAGATCTTGTACACGTTAGTTTAGGCCTATTATTTCTGATTTAAAGCCTTAAATCAGAATGAGCCAATGTGACGGTAGTAACATTTAGAGTATTCTTCGCCACCTTCCAGCCTTAGATCATACAAGCTGAAGTTCCACAGAAATATTTAAATAACTTGCAAATATTAGTCAAAGTGAATGTAACCCAGGCAAAGTAACTTCTCTATTTGAATATGACAGAATTGTTATGTTTCTCACGTTTGGATTTGGAAATAATTGTATCTTTTTCCCCTGTCACTTTAATATCAACAGTCCTCATGAACATCTACAACAGGTATGGACTCAGATTATTAAATCAGATCACAGTTTTGTCTAAAATCTAAAATAACTGTTCAAATTGCTTTTTACAGACCTTTTCAGAACAGAAACGATCTCATCGCTCAGGTAACAAGGTTGACACATTCATAACAGAAAATGCCTTTATTTACATGTAAACATAAAAGCACAACATGTTATGTGGCAAACGCATTATGTCATCTTTGTTAGGCATTAGCACAGGAAGTAATGAATGACCACAGTTTAGGTTTTATTTAATAACCCAACAGAAGGTTGAAAAAGTGGTTTGAAATGACAGTGAAGAGTCAAAGTAAACACAATCAGGGAAACAGCAATACCAAACTTTATGTCATCATAGTACAATGCTGAGAAAAAGTTTCTTGTATTTTGTGAAAAATTTGAATATCCAAGACATAAGGTGAGTTATTCTAAAAAAAAAAAAATAAAATCATCTCTAGGGGCATTGGTAGCAGGAGAACAACTCAGGTGAAAACAGATCTTGGATGTCAACAGGCCAAGGCAGGTTCAGAACCAGAGAGGCAGATAAACTTATCTACGGATCAGGCATGAATCCAAGGTCCAGGCAGAGAAACAGATCAGGCATGTGAAGGCAATCTTAGCAGACAAATCCAAGGACGAGGCAGAAGTAGGGTCATGTCCAGGAAAAAAAACAAAAACAGAAGAGTGTCTGACATTGGCTAAGCAAGGCAGGGGAATCCAAGAGGCAAAACCTGGTCAAGATCGTTGTCAGGCAGAGAGAAGAATGCCGGATATTTACTCACACAAAGGCTTTCAGAAATCTGGCACCATCTCCCTGTCTGAGTGTTGCATATAACTGCTAGTGAACAGGTGGATGGCATGAACCTGATTGCACTGCTGCACGGTAGAGTCCGGTTGGCCCAATGAGCTTGATTGCACCAGTGAGAGCTGAGGATGGAAACAGAGCGGGCAGACGGGCCAGAATCATAACACTCTTGTTTGCAGCATTGTTTTAATTGACCCACATGTTTCAATCTGATTGACACACTTTTTCATAACTTACAAAAGCCTTACGTGCTGGAAGACCCTCCAATCAGATTTAAGTCTAGACTTTTACTACTCCACTCCAAAACCTCCACATTGTTTTCTTTTTTTGAGCTGTTCAAAGGTGAACTTCCTGCTGTCCTTTCAGTCATTGTCCTGCTGCATTACCCAAGGGAGCTTCAGCTTAAGTCACAAATTTTTGGTTGGACAATTTTCTTTTAAAATGTTCAGAGAAATAGAAAAGAATCCTTGGTTCATTCAATTGGTACAAATGCTCAGATAATGAAGCAACAAAGTGGCTCCAGGCTATCGCACTACAGAAACCTGTTTGTCAAAGTATTATTTTTTTTCCTGATGAATGCACACTTTTCTGTTAAAACGTAAAAAAATATTTATATTTGTATTAATTGTGAGAAAAAAACAAGAAATATGCAAGAGGACAAACATGTTTTAGCGCATTATGACCTCTTGATTTCTGTGATGCTTACGTTATAAATGTGTTTTCAAAGGTCATGAAGATGCAGCAGAGGACTTTGGCATCTATGAGTTTGTCTCCATACCAGGAAAAATGGATTCCACACAGGTGATTTGCATATTGTTCTCTGATGACACTTTGAAAAGGAAGTAAAAGCCATTCTCAATTAGTTTCTGTTTTTCTGATTTTCCATTATGTCGTCATTATTTATCTCCTTTCACAGTCATCATGCAAATCTCTGGCCCGGCTCGAGTCCATTCAAGATATGCACACCACCATCTACGATGTGATCAGACACGTCCCAGAGTCCCCCAGTACCGGCTTGCTGAAGTAATTGTTTGCTGGGTAGATTCAGTTGTCACACTTGAAGACTGCTGCGTAGCCTTATTCTTGTGTTTGCTGCCAAACTGTTTTTTGCACACAACATGAAGGAGACTTGTTGGGGTACACAACCTGAATATGCACTGTTACTGTCGAGAGTTTGGGACATATATTTATCATCTTCAACTAGAAATAGGTAAAAAGTGGACGTATGATTGTGTGTTTTTATTTTTTATTTTATTTAACATGATAATTTTTTTTGTCTTTTATTTAGTGTTCAAGAATGAAGGTCGTTAAAAACCAAGCTCATCTTCATATTTGGTCTTTTTTAATGCATAAACAGCCAAAACTTTGCAACTCATGTAACATTTTTGCTTTTAGAAACGAATTAACTTACAAATTCAAACAGTCCCTTATGTTGACGTATGTTTTCTGACAAGTGTTACAATGAAGGCATTTAATATTAACAATAATTGCCTTATTGTAAATATTGTACATGGATCACCCTAAAGAGACTTTTCATATAATATTCTATTTCCACTTTTTGTTTCTTGTTTGTGAAGTTCCTAGAAATGGAAAAAGAAAGCACACAAAAATGTCAATATGTTTGTCTTAAGAGTGAATCTGAGTCAAAATCATACATTTTTCAAGTTTTTTTTTTCAGGAGAAAAATACAAGAAATTTCTTATTTTGCTTGTTTATTTTTATTCTATTTTTTCAAGCTTTGAATTTACCACCTCCTATGACCATATACAATGCTCATACTGAAATAGGTGTAGACAATTTTATTGTCTAGATAAAAACGGTGTATTTTTCACATACTGAACGTTCGTACCAGTTATTAGTGAATGTAACTTATTGCTCTAGTTGAGGGGGTTCATTATCCATCAAAAACGGGGATGTTTTGCAAGGTAGACATTTTGATGTGCACGTTGTCACATCATCCAAAGTAAGTTTTTAGGAGGAAAAACAAAAAACAAATTGAAGCTGTTTTAAAAAGTGGTGTATAAACCGTTTTGATTTTTTCTCTATCTGTGGACATGACATACAGAGATTCTTGAAAACAATGTACCAGTCTACTTTAATTATAGCTGCTGTTATTTCTTTTTGTTGGCTATTTTGAGACCAGACCGAGGTTATGTCTTGCTTTGTCGTGGGGATAAAAGGTTGTTTTGAGACAATAAACTATATCACACATCATTTGTAATGTTTATGTATTCTGTACAGTACTGGTCCTGTTTGGTTTCTTAAAGTGCTGTACAATAAGGATGGATTGTATCGGATTGAATTTGATCCATTTTCTTCTCTTCTCCAATGTAGAGAACCTTCTTGCCACTACCGAAAGTCAAGTTCTGTAGTTTGTTTTGCAAGCAGAAAGTCAAATGAGTTGAGGGAAAGTTTTGTGGGAGAACTTGGTCAAACTTGCAACTCACATGGAAAGCAGAGAGTACATTTTAAAAACCAATATTCATTGCTTGTAATTCCCATTTTGGATAAGTTTCACTGTTAAAACTATACAATGAATAGATGAAAAATGTAAAACAAACAAAATGAATCTCTTGACTATTCTACCTTTTCTTGGTCATTGTGCTAATGTACTTGAGTCTGTTTCTGAAAAAGTATTCTCTTGTTTTCCTTTGCTTTTCCTGCTCAAACTGAGTTACGTCAAATGCTTTAAGAAAAAAAAATATTAATAATTCTGAAATGATTGTACAGTTTGTGTATATGTGTTTTGTACTTTATTAAATATGTATGTATTTACTTTTATGGGTCATTGTAAAGTCTTTTGGCTGTCTACAACAAAACGAAATGAATGCAATTCAAACTTTGTCCTTGTGCTTCATGCAAGTTATTTACATTTTTATAAAATGGAAAAGCAGAAAAAGGTCACTTTGTATTTAACAGATCTGGGAAGAAAAAGAAAAACCTGTCAGATATTTAATATTTTGAATTTAATCTCTCCTATTACACTTAAATGAGTTGTATGCATTGTTCCAAATCTGCAGCAGAGTGCTCATTTCTGTCGGCAGTTGGTGTGCTGGTATTCTGTGTGCCTACTGGCAGGGACAGACGGACGCTTCAGCGTGTGGCAGAGTGCCCTCCCACCTGCTCCTGCTGACACCTTGTCACGAGTAAATAAGAGTGCTGATGTGGCTCATGTTTGTGCATATGTGCATTAAGAGAAAGGACAAGCAAAATGCTTAAGATTTTCTGTTTAGGAGGACTTTAGAGTTTATAAAATGGCTGACTCATAGTCAGGTTTTGTATCTGTATAAATGGACCATTAAGACAAAATTCTGTGACAAAACGAAAGATTGAATTCAGTAGTATTTTTGAGTTCAAACACTTGGAAATACAACGTCTATAAAGTGGAATCAATACTTGCCAGAACCTGCAGCTACCTACCAACTGCGGAGATAATTAACCGCAAGTCTCAATATGATGCTCCCTTGCATAACAACAAGAAGTCTTTTTAATCTTGTTCTAATTATAGCTTATGAGCTGACCAACTGTGTGTGTCTCTTCTTTGTGGAGGCATCTCCGGGTAGCAGCAGCCATCTGTTCCGTCTCAGTGTATGCTTTAAGGGAGGCGCTGCCTTATGGATGGCTGCCTAACAAACAACAGTGGAGTAAATTCACCTAAGGGGAGAAGCTTCACCTTCATTTGACTGGGAAATCAGCCTAAAGCATGATTAACCAGGAACTCGCTCTCCCTCTGCCTCTGGTGCACAGCCTTCAGTAGAAGGCCTGACAGGGCAATTACAAACAGGCTGAGTTGGTCTGCGTGCACCGCTTTGGTAATTATTTGGAAGAGCTCACAATGCGGAGCTTGGTCTAATAACTTGGCAGAGATGGAGAAACAGGGCACTCAATCATGGAAAACATGGCATGACATGATCTCTTTTCTCGTGAATGAAATATAAATGTGGCTGGCTAAACAGCACACCCACTGAAATTTCAATCATAATATTCATCTGGTTTGATTTAGTTTATTTGGCTACTGTTTTCAAACCCTATGAATTTGCCCCCTCCATTTTCTCACATTCCAACTTTTAATGCATGTTTTATTTTTGATTTTGTGTGATAGATCAGCACAAATAAGTACCTCATCCAATAGATGTGCATATTTTTGCATGACACTGCTTGTTCAAAGTATCTGGGGGAAAAAAGTTTTATTTGCAATAGTTCAGGAACATTCCTGGAAGAATAAAAACAATTCATCAGTTAATCAGTAATTTACACCATAACATACATCAGTTTAAATAGATCATGTTTAAAGTGCCGAGAAAATATCACTTCATTAAAGCAGTAGTCATTTTTGACTGAGTATACTATACCTTCCAAACAAACCATCAGGAGAAAAAGAGACAAAACAATGAAGCATCTTTCATCAAAGCTTCCTGGAAAATATACATTTCCAACTCACTGTGAAACCCTTGCTTTATCAACAAATGTCCCACTGGAATAACTATATTGCCCATCCTTGATTCAAAATAAGCAAGTAACATCTGTGGTGTAATCAAGGGTTGCTATCAACATGTTTAAAGTGATCGAATTATATATGAAATGTATCTGTCTTGGTGTCTTGTTAATTTTTCCCTTGAGCAAAATTTAGCCATTTGTACTCTGTTGAAAATTTACTGACATCCAGTGGCAGAAAGACCAGGCTGCAATAATAATCTTTTTTTTTTATTATTCATATTTTACAGTCATCTTAAGTCCTTTGCAAATCAAAAAATATATGTATAACTTCTTTTTTTCCCCTTCTTTTTTTTTGTTGTTAATATAACCACTTTTGGCTTCAATAACACACTCATTTTAACGAAGTTTATCCGTAAGAAACACTTACGGATAAATTTACCGATACACATCGTAAGAACCACATTACCCAAGATGCTGCAGGATTCTTCCAGCTCTTGGCTTTCCAATCACGTGACAGTTAACTATGGCTTCCTTCTCGCAGTGATAGAGGCTTACTGTTGACAAGACAATATTAAAGACTTATTCATTGACTTGCCTTTTTTTCACACACAAGTTGGATTCACTATGCAGAAGATAAAGTCTCTTATGGCCCGCCAGGTGAGAAAAAACATCCCTTTATACCAGGACCAGCCGGTCGTTTGTATCTGGCAGCTAACCTAGCTAACTGGCTAATTTGACAGCTCGTCGTGTGGCATTTAACAGGCGGGGCGATACGGGAAAAACTAAGTATTTTCACCTAGTTCTGTGAAGGTTTAGACTTACTATTTTGTATAAAGAATAGCCTTTTTATTTTTTTCCTCTGGAGGAACACTAGACGTTCAATCCGCGAAAACACACCTGCACACAACACTTGCCCACAACAACAATGAATCCTGGGTGGCTGAGTAAGTTCTCAGTTTGCACAAGAAGTAATGTTAGATTGAGTCATTTTTAGGACACAACAGAGCATATCACTGTCAGTAATCTGCACCGTCAGTTCCACTTTTTTTGTGTGCGTTGCAGTCGTGTCATGGTAGCCGTATGAGAAAGGAGAGCTGGCTGCACTGAGAGAAAACATTAATTAAAGGCTTTTGGTGATTTCTTTTTTTGTTTGTTTGTTTTTGTTTTTGTGACAGGGCCTCAAAAGCCCCCAGGAGAGCATGGCTGATCTGAGTCCAGTGGAGAACCTGAGGATCCCGAGCACGGTAAGCTTTATGTGAAACATGATAGAGCAGTATATATGTTATGGTTTCAGCTAAAGCAAAAACCACCTGCAATGTCTTTGTTGTCCAACAAAGAAAATGAAATGCAATTTGTGAATTCACGAAAGTGCTGAAAGTTTGTTCACAAATTCATTAGGACTGTATCAATTCACAGATACATACAACAAAAGCTCCATCATTCCTCCTAATATTTTGTCATGGCATTTGGAAAAAAAATACATAAAACTCTTAACATATTATTACAATTCTTTGGGAAAAAAATGCATACACATTTTCTTATTTCTGTCATGTAAAAAAACCAAAATACTTTTACAAAATATTTTTGTAACAGACCAACACACCCTGACAATGAAAAGAAGGAAGTTAACTGTATTTTTATTTATTTTATTTGTACAAAAAATCATTTGAAAAAAAAAAAAAAAAGTGTATTTGTATTTATTCCCAATGAGTGTAACTCAGTAAAACCCCTTTTAGCTGCAATACAGCAGTGAGTTATTTTTGGGGTATGTCTTGAACAGCCAGACTCAAATATTTTGCTGCCTCAAAGCATGCTGCCAAAACGGTTGTTCCCAGTTTGGATGATGATGTGTTGTGCTGATTTGCCGGTACTCAACATTCTTTCATGGCCAAAAAGGTTAACTTTCTTTGCATCTGATCAGAGCACCTTATGTTCTTCACTTTCACAATTATGATGTTTATCACATAAAATCCCTCAAAAATACATTGTTTTTTTTAAGGTTGTAGCTTACAAAAAGGTAGAAAATATTAAACTAGATGTTTTTGCAAGGCAATGTGAAAGACTTCCCATGTACCAAATAAGCAAAGAAAACCTTTATGTTTCTCATTAAACTGTCATGCATTCATTCATGAGGAATAAAGTGTTGTCTAAATCGTTATACAGTTTCGTGATTATCATAAAGGTAAAGTTTATGATAAAAGTTAACATAGTAGTGTGAAACATAGTCAGCCTTTGCTATATTGTTTTATCATTTTGCCAAGTAGCCATTAAAATGTCCTCAGTCATGCTTTGTCACAGGAAGTGCTTCTTATTCACCAACTTTATCACGCCCCAATATAGCAAGACTGCACACTATCTCTCTATAATGTACAATTACTTAGATATACCTCAATGCACTGCCAACTCCTAGCTACTCTGACCTTCTTAGTAATGTGACTGAGTACAATCTTGAAGCTGACTAACCCAATTTGTTTTCAGAACAGCCCGGGTGATTGGAGTAGACATTTCATTTAGCGCCTCCTCCTTTAGCTTTAAGCGTTTGCCTGCGGGTCTTTGGGTTGTGAGTCTAGTTCGACCACAACACTCAGAATCAGAATATTTTCTTTGACTTTTTTTTTTTCCAAGTAATGTTGCATGATGATGGGATCAAAAAAGGAAGTGATCTCTTTGTCAGTTCACTTACAGGGGTTGGGAAACTCAAAGTTAGGAAGCTAATGTTTATGTAAATTTTAAACCAGAGTTCATATTAATTGTTATGTAAACACCTGGCGGACATTTTCTTTTAAAGTTATTGATATATAAAATGAAATGGTTGATGTTGCTGCATGACTGAAAGGAAAACATTGTTCAGCTGTAATCACGGCTACAATAAAAAACGGTAGTTTCTGAAGTAATGTTTGTTTACTTTCATTAGATGTTTTAGTGTCAGATGGCTTGGCCAAACTGGAAATGCAGTAACCAAACACTGTTTTGAGTATAGATGTTATCACATCTGCTTTGTTTGGCCTCCGTGTTGTGAAGCAGCTTCGCATAATGAACAAGAATATAATGGTCAGTGTTCTGCATGGATGTTTGGCCAATGTGACCTGAACAAAGGCAAATGTGGTTTGTTAAAAGATGATTCCCTGAGTGCAACAACTCCCATAATGTGTATGTGATAACTAATGAGTATTTTACATTGCTGTAAGTAATTTTGACCCGTTCTGCACATTTGTTTTAAGACAGCCAAATTGGAGGGTTTAAATTCAAGGTTTTAGTTGTTTTGTCTCGTAAGTCCACAGAATATCTTCCTAAAGTCTTGCGAAGATGTTTTTTTTTATTTTTTGGGGGGCATTTGGAAGATTGACTTTTTATTTGCCCATTCTTTTTTGTATTGTGGCATCATGAACACCCACATTAAGTGAGGTAACAAAATCTTACTGAAAATATTATGGGTTCTTTGTAAGTTACCGGAAGAGTCATCAGTGGTTTACTTCAAGTTGTCAGACTGGGGATATTTCCTTGACTCAGTTTTTCAGAAAGAAATCAGGCTTTGTTGTGGATGGTGGAATTTGACCTGACTATTCAAAATATGTGGTTTATCAGTAAATATGTGGTTTGAATAAGGAGAACCAACAGGTTTTCCAAATTGGTGCAAGTTGTTTTGAATATTTTTTCTTTCAAAAAAAAAAAAAAATCATAATTTCACAGAGTGTATATATATATAGATATATATATATATATATATATATATATATATATATATATATATATATATATATATATATATATATTTGTAGTAAGTATTCCCATATGTAATATATGTTACATTGTTTGCGCCGCTTTGGAACTGGCTATAATCTCAGTGTACATGTGTTCATTGATAAACAATAAATTCTAATTGAAGGTTGACAAATAAATGAAAATGAGAAAAATCTGGGCGTCATATACTTTTTCTCAGCAATATATGTGACATGCTGTTCACTGCTAACATCCTCCCTGTGTGTTGAACTAAAACAAAAAGATTGTTCGGTCGATTTGTTTCATGCTCTGACTTCACTTACTTTAACACTCGATGCCTCAGGTTAGAAAAAATGAAACAACTCTCCCCACACACACCCATCATTCTTCCTGTGTGTTAGAGAATAATCCATTACTGTCAAGTGTGGAGGACTGTGACCTAGCATGCCACGGTGTGCAGTGGAGGGAGGCCAATGGACTTGATTTTTACATGGTACTATTGTACTGAAACTAGAGCCTTTCATGGGTTTACAACCATTTTGCTCATGATTTGAATCATTTATCATCTTCCAGGAGCCAGCTGCTGTATGTGGCAGGCTGAGAGGCAGAAGTCCTGGAGCTGAAGATTGATAAATGATGCTGTTGAGTCACTGAAAGGACTCAGGACTGAGAATTTGATAGACAGTTATACCTTGAATGTGTGTTGCTCTGTTTTAAACCGAATGTACTGCAGTTACTTTTTTGGCTTGTTTTGATAAAACAATCAGCTCTACAATACTATGTGCTCATATCTTTTGATCATTTTCTAAAATATTACATTTTATTTATGATCTAACTGTCCACAGCTATTAGAATCAGTTGTGAAAAGATTTCAGAAAAGTCTCTAGCTTTTATTTTCTGGTCCACTACTGAGAGAGCCTTACTTTGGACTGTGTACAACCTCATCTATGTTTATTTTACCATGGGTTTTGAATCATTATGCTGGTGAAAGTCTAAGAGGTGGGCCACATTCAGTATACAACTGAGCTTATGAAAATCTTATTTAAAATCTACTAGTATTTTAAAGATTTAATAATACCATGCACTAAGTTTCAAGGTCCTGAGGTGCTTTTCCACCCCAGGCCAGTGCCTGGTTTTGTTTGTCGTCAAGAAGCTTAATAGCAGCCACATTGCTCCAGTTTAAATCCTGGTATTATTTATCAAAATGCACACAATTAGATTTCAGATGGCAGGTCAGGAAACGACTTTATTCTGGTATCAAACCGGCTGGCAAGATAGTTTCTAAAGGTTGCCATGGGGACTTGGTGACATCTGGATACATCTGCTTTGTTTTTCCTTGTTTTCAACAGTGTCAGTTGTTTTAAGCATGTTCATTATTCCTCTGTACATAAGAGCAAGTTTGGACAAGAAGCTACTTTCTTGAAGCCCTTTTTGTGGTAGAAAGATCAACACACTTTCATCTTCCCTATTTTTCTACTTGACTTAAAGTAGTTACAAGTTCAAAATAACATGAGTTTTATTTTCCTCCTTATCTGAACAAAGAGTGCAAATATTTGTGTTTTAATTAATATATTCTACCAGAAATGGGAAGTTTTGGTGTTGTGCTTATATTGTGTAATGCACTGGTGTGCTGAGGGGAAAAAATGCAAATGTTTTTAATTTCTATTATCTTTTCATGATGTTGCTGAGAGACATGATAGTTAAAGCAGCTTGAACTCGAGTATCATCGGAGTTCAGGGAGTTACTAGTAGCAGCCACCAGGGGTCACTCTTTATATTTATAATGCACATTGATGACACATGGAACCATTTAATTATCCATATTAATCAGATTATGTATTAAATGTATTTTACCACTCTTTAAATGGTTGAACATTTAATTAACATAAATCATATTCTTGATGATGCTAATTTAAATTGTGCGAGTTTTCAAAAAAAACAAAAACAAAAACAAATAAATGTTGAATTGGGCGGAAGACGTGTTTATAGTGTACAAACGTATATTGACACGTCTCAGATAATGTGCGATTATGCATTCAAGAGCCAGCCTGTCCTCTGACGCAAACCGTGAAATGACAACATCACAGTGTTCAAGCTTGTCAGGTCAATGAGAGACGGCGCTAAATTGAACATATGAAAGTCATGCGCTTCCAAGCGAGACTTTGATACTGTTATCCTTTAAATCAGCAGCTGCCCGCCGGTTCGGGCCCCAAATTGAGCCGTCTGCTGTGTCTTTAAGCAGACGAGAAGATCAACCCAGTTAGCCTAAGACACATATTCAGCAGTGATTTCGACGAATAGGGCTTTAATTTGTTTACCTTCTTCTCTTCCTCTCTCGGTGCATCTTGTGACATCTTTTTGTTTCTACTTCCTTTTGTGGCAAGCAAGGCCCTTTTTGTTTCAATCCCCACTCTCTCCAATAAAATATCCACTTTGACTCTATTGTAAAGCTTGCTAAACATCCTACACTTAGGATGCAAAAAGATTTCCATTTTCTGCAATGAGATGACAAATTCATTAATTTGCGGAAAAGAGGGGCAGGGGGGGGCTGATGGAGAAGAAGGATGGTTTGTTTGTCCCTCATCCTTCAATGTGAAATTTGATCAAAACATCCCTGCAGGTTCCTGTTTGGGGTTTTTCACTGGACAAGCAGGGGTGTCTGTTTTGTGTTATTTCCACATTTCGCAGAAGGGAAGGTAGGGAATTATTTAACTCGGCGTAGCCTCGTGATGAGTCATTCTCTCAAAGGTGTTTCAGTTTTTGCAGCTATGAGACTGAGAGTGGGGAGGGGGGGTGAAGGGAAGCAGTGTCAAACAGCAGAAGTTAATTTCCCAAACTAAACATGAACTAACTTCACAGTTAACACACAACCACCGTCCTTCTCTCGCTCCTCCTCTTCTTCTTTACTTTTTGCAGAGTGACTCATCCGTCCTGCCCTTCAATCTTTTCTTTCTCTCTTTTACACTTTCCCTCTCTTTTGAGCCGATTTTCCCACCCACCCGTTTGGTAGCCGAGTGTATTCTCTCATTTCTCTCCTCACTCTCTCCACCCCCTGGGATCCTGGTTTGCTCCTTTTTTACCTGATTCAAACACAGCAGCATGCACCTGAAGGCTTCTGCACACACAACAGTAGATAATCTGATGGCTCATTTTAATCCTCCTCCTTTGCCCTGTATAAGAAAATCTATTTACAGAAGAGTAACAGGGACTCCGTGGGTGGAAAATGGTGAACGAGATGATGCTATTTATTACAGTGGAAAATGAAATTACATGCATCGTGGTGTAGAAATGCCAACCAGCTTGAAGCATATTTAAATACTTGGATGCCCTGTTGATGCATGCTTATTGTTGTTAACAGTTATTTTGGTTAACCTGCTGTTTCATGCAAAATCATAACTTTTATGGATGCACTGATTGAGTTTCACCTGTATTTATGTACTTTCAAGTTATTTTCACCCCATGACCTGTTTATTATGTTGGTGCATGTTAATGTTCTGAAAGTTAAAGATTGTGCTTCCGGTTATTTTAGATATTAAGCTTCCTTCCGCTTAATATGTAAGTTTATGGAAAAGTACCTGAACTCTTCCATGTTTTGTCATATTACATCCTTGAGGTTCAGTGTATTTTCTTGGCCCTTTGTGTTAAACTATAAAAACATAGTTTATAATTAAGTAGAAGGAAAAAGCTTTATTATTCATTCTTTTTCTACAAAAAGAAATTAAAAGTTTAACCCCTTTAATCTGATAACACTGATACTGTAGTGAATTAACACAATTTTATAGACAAAAACCGTACCAGAGTTTGAGGATGTACTTGTGATCTTTCTTGAAGAAAGTACAGGGAAAAAATGGCCTACATGGTGAGTGCAGCGTTATAACCAGGGAATACTTTTATTCAGCAGGGATGGAAAGGCTAAAGTTGGTGTAAATATTGATAAGTAGGCCTTAAAAAAACTTGAAAGGTTCACCTTCCAACAGGAGAAATAACCTCAACACAAACAGGGCTGCAGGAGATTGCTTCAGATCAAAGAATATTTACTTTTTAGAAATACTTTTGCAAGACCTTGTATAAAGCATATGTCATAGTCAAACATATGCATCTATAGGAGGTCTTCAACATAAGTGACTTTTTGAAATATCATTATTTTGGCGTGACTTTGTGTTTTTGCTTTAGTTGCAACCATTTTTTCTTGTATTTTGCAACCCTGCATGTCCTCCTTCACCTTCATATTGACATGTGACTGCATCACAGCTCATTAAGGATGTGGGCTTAACTCTCCTTCTCCTAAAAGAGCAGCTGCAGCAAAAAAGCTCAATGGTTGCACAGTGTGTTAATCAATGAGGGTCTGATGTTTCTCAGGGATAGCAGTCCTTTATTTTTCTGCTCTCTGTTTCTCCTTGACCTTTGACCAGTAATACAGGTGCAGGCTTCACTCAAAACCTGTCTTTAATGTGTTTTATTTGTTGTTGTTTTTTTTTTTTTTACCGTTTTTTTGCCTCTCCTTGCTTCTCACTTTCTGCTGTTCTGATTTCTTCCTGCCTTTTGTTTCACCTTCAACTTTTCCCAACTTTATCTGGATGTTTTTCTCATCATGTATCCCCTCCTTTTATTGTTCTTCCCTGTGGCAAGTTTGCATCTTGCAGTTTATTCTTTTTTATTGTATGTTTTGTTTTTGAAAAATGTAGAAATATAAGCATGACAAAAGCTTTTGTGAACAGCATCTTTTTACAGCTGTCTCCCTTCCTGTGGCCGTCTCTTGATATGTCCTCCAGGAGGAGATGCGGGAGCTGAGGCAGCAGCCTATCGACCCCCAGGCAGAACAGGAAATCATCGACAGCATCGAAGAGGTCTACTTCTCCAACGACTCTTTTGACATGGTGCGGCACGAACTGGAGGTCAGTCGCTCCGGGATCCTGTTATCGCGTAAACGAGTCCCACTCTGTTCAAAACGATGAGACTGGCTCCTCAATCGACCTCCGACTTTTTTATTTTTTTTGAGAATAACGATTGCATCAAAACTCGCCACATTTCAGCGACTTTAGTAACAGTAGCATTGCATATCAAATGGGAATAAATATGTTCTGCCGCTGCTCATTGAGCCTCATCTGACTGGCAGGAGTAAAAGTTCTTTCTTACCTGAGCTGCTGTCTCTTACGCTTTTACTGAGCTGTGTGCACATCACCCAGGTCCGGATTGATGGATTGCATCCACACAACACAAGAAAGGTGTGAAATCTCATTAGATTTATCTTGGTATTGCTACACCATCCGAAATGAGACTTTCAGTCAAGAGGAAAGTAATTACCTCTCATGCTTTGAGCCATAGATTTGTAATATCTTCTTCTTTTCTCTAGCAAAGTTTGTTTGCTGTTTACCAAATAAGATCCTCTTCCATCTTGACTAATCTGATTTATGATCTAACAATGTGTATTTATGGAATAAACTGTTCTTTTTCTTGAGTAAAGAATCTGCTGTTACCTTTAGTCACAGCAGCTGAAAAAGCGTAAATATTTTGAGATGCATAGTTCTTTCAGAATTTGAGACGAGAGAGAAGATGAAATCCCTGTTTTGATCCTGTGCAGCAAAAAAAATAATTGTTGAAATAAAGTCAGAATAATCCTGGAAAAGGAAACACCAACATGCTGCAAAGGCTGCAGAAGACATGTTTGCTTTTTACCACAGAAGACCCTGAGAAACTGTATTTATTGACTAAATTCATTTTCTATTTTAAATTCGTGAGTTATCTTTAGTCTCAAAAGTTTAAAAAGGTTAAAAAATCTTTTAAATTCATGGTAGGATTTGTAAAAAAAAAAAAAAAAAGACTCTTAGGAGGTAGATTTCTCGTTAGATCCAATTCCTTTCTAGTTAATTGCTCATTTGGGTTATAGGCTGGATGCCGCCTTGCAAATGTGAGAAGGGTTTTGGAAATTGGTTTACGGACACAGCAGCTTCGGCTGTTACGGCCTGTATTGGAGAATACGAGGCAAATATTCATTGCGCTTTAATGTTTGTCTGTGTTTCCTGTTTTTATAGAAGCTCCCACCTGAACTGAACCTTCAGGAACTGGAAGAGTACAGAGACAAACTCAAGAGACAGCAGGCTGCAGTAAGTATCTACTCTTAGTAATAGAAACACACAGGCAAGAAGTCCAACCACTGGAAGATTTTCTGTTATTATTTGCATTTATTTTCTTGCCGTTGATTTTATGCATTTTTTGGCCTTGCAGTAATATTTCATTAGGGAAACATAATTGACCTAATTTATTTTGCCATGAAATTAAACACCAATTATGAGGCCTTTGCTCCCCATAAATCCAATTAGAGTGCAGAAAATGATGACTTCAGAACCTTATTAAACACAGAAGTGAAGAGTTCAGTGTCCCATAGAGGAACATGTTTTGGTGTAAAATATACCCATCACCTCCGGAACGAAAGAAAACGATCTTGTCAGCCGCTCAGGGAGGAAGAAGCCATAAACCCAAAAGCAACATGGCAACAAATGGCAGAAATTAGTCACATTTCCCCCTCTGCTTTGACAACAGTGGGTGATCATGTTACGTCCTGTTTCAAAATAACATTTAAAAATAACTCTCTCAAGATTATTTTGACAAATGCACTCAGGAGAAAGGAGTGATCTCTATTCTGTTCGGATGTTAGACTGTAAGGTATAGTATTTGGTTTTATGCAGCGTATTTTAATATTTGTTTTTAACTGTGTTGAGATTAATCATTTGTAAAACTAAATGTAACAGTATTTTATAGACAGTTCTGTTTTAAATACTAAAGAGAAAAACTGACAAAAAACAAACAAACCAAAAAAAAAAAAACAAAACCATGAAAACAACAGGTCTAGAGAAACCTGTGCTAACTTCACCTCAATTTTCATTTTAGTAGCTGGAGTAATAAAAACTGCTCCCATCTTGTCACTCTGCCCTCCTGTGCTGGCATTGTCCGGTAGCCAATCAGAAATAATGGAACAATAAAACATCTGAAAGAATAGTTCCCTAACAGCTCTTCTTTTCATTTTGATATAAGATTCAAATGTTCTTTTGCTTCATCTTGTCATCTAAAATTTGCCTTTTATCTCAAGGGCCTGCCACACTTCTCCACAGCAAGATGCATCTTGTTAGGTGCATTTGTCTTGAAAGGCTCTTTGACAGCTCCAAAATTATGATTATTTTCAATACAAAAAGGAGTATAGGGAGGACTTAGTGTTACATCATGGTTTGCACTCTGCATAAAATCACTTATTTGTTCCTTTAGTTTTGCCTTTGGTTTTTTGTCCTCAGCTGGATCATTTTCATAAAACCATTTATACAGAGGTCATTTAGTTATTTGGTGTTTCACAAAGCTGACCTGTCAAACGTTTTCTTTTTATAGGACCATATAAAACCAAAATAGATGTTATCCAGCTGTCTCTCTAGTGTTTAAATATTTATTTTTAGTTACCTCACAGCCATTCTTTTTGTTGTATGCTTAGGCCTGTCACAATAACAGATTTTGCTGGGCGATAAATTGTCTCAAACATTATTGCGATAAACGATAATATTGTTTGAAGACCTTTTTACATTGATTTAATGGAAATTACATAATAATACATGCGATTTCCTGCCAAAGATAGATACACTTTACTTTAAAAAGACACTTACCACTGGGACTGATACACAAAGTAAATAAAACAACCAAAACCAAAAATAAAATAGATTCTCAGACTCCATTAACAATAAATGTACTTAATAAAAACTAAATAACATAAAACCAAAGTGGAAATAAATACTGCATTCAACCAAAAGAGTGCAGATTATGAAGTCTGTATTGTATATTGGCCTTCAGTAATCATTAGATTTAAATAGAGAAAACATCCGACTGCCTGATGCAATAGTTCAAACTACAGGATTTTTTACCCCGAACGACAATCTTAGAACGTTCTTCGTTCTGAGATCGTCACTAGTGTTGTGTGTTACGGTAGATCGTTGTGCCGCTCCGATCTAAATCAAGGATTTGCCCAGACTGGGAGAGTGACGCAACCTGTTGAATGTGACCGGTAGCCAATCAGAAAGCGCGGATTCTCCTCCTGCTTTCTGAGGGGAAACACTGAGGGAATCCCGAACAGCTGACACGGCGCAACCCGAAGTCCAGCAGACATCGGAAACAACATGAATGTTTACTCAACAGTTCGTGCAAAGAAAATATAAATAACTAGGGGAGGAGTTGGAGCGAAATTTCTACCAGAAAACCCGGTAACTTTTCAGCTGTTCTTCGTTAACGTGACATAAATAGTTATAATAATTTTCATTCAGTCAGACTGACACTAGCCACATGCATTGCAGGTAGATTGTAGTAAGGAATTGATTAATGCCTGGTTTCAAAGTTAGTGAACAGGACTTATTTTGTGTCCATTGTTGGACACAACACGGTTTAGATCGAACCGTTATACCGAGGATTTCTGTCGGCTAATGTGTCTCAGGTTTTGATAATGGGCCGACAATACGCGACATATGATCGTGCAGCGCGCTGGGCATTACACTAAGGAAATAAGGAAGGGAGGGTTAGTGGAGAGCACCAGAGTTGAGCCTTTTTTCATTCAGTGTCATCAACAGTATGAGAAAAAGGCAGGAAGAAACGATATAGCCGATAATTAAAATGAGGTCGATAGTTTTAATTTATCGTACGATTAATTGACTTATCGTTTATCGCGACAGGCCTATGTATGCTACATGTTTTCACAACGCACTTCATATCCCTTTGTTTTTTTGTACACTTCTCTTCCACTTGCCCTCTGGTGTACTTGCTGTTTAAATCAGACATTGCTCCAGACACTTTGGCATGGAGAAACAGTAGCCTGTAGCATAAGCCTACACATCTTTCCTGTCGGAAATGAAGAGAAAGATGCTTGTGGCTGTTTGTGGTACTCCGCCTTTAGGTATTTGGTGAGGTGTAGTAACTGCTCTTGGCTTGTGTCAGACAGGATATCTGAAGGTAATTGTTTGTGTTTGGTGTTGGGTGTCCATGACATCTTGACTTGTGCAATTGTTTCACCTCACATACATTGCTTTATCTACTGCCAGACCTGGAGTTTTTCTTTAGACCAACTATTCTGTTGAGCACTCTGATGTTTTTGGATTACTTTCTAGAAAGTCCTAATAAAGTTTTTATTATCTTCCTTTTTCTTGACAGGTTTCACCTTGAGGTATATGTTGAAATATTTATTTATTTCACTAAGCAAAACCAAGTAGGTTACAGATAGTCTGATTACAGACTGTTTTTAAGTCTTTAATCATCATTATGAGGATTTTCGACTTGCAGTTAATAAAAACACATTTAATTTCTTAGAATAAAATTTGACCTTGGATCATTAAAAAATAAAATTTACAGAAATGTGGGTATAATGTTTGTTGAAAGGTTATATTTTCTAAAGAGATGTTTTGATATGACAAGCAGCCCTCATTGGAATGCATACTCCAGTTTACTGAATATGACTGTCTCCTCAAATGTTGCCCATAATTACAGTTGGGACAAACAAATATACATTTTAATACAACTGGAACTGTGACACACCAGCCTGGACAAGAACTCATAATTATCTTGCCACCATGAACATTGTGAGAATGCTTAAGGAGGACAGAAATGTATCTCTGAAGCTCATTGTTAGAGAACAGCAGGAAAGACTGGCACTTGGGAGTCATTATGTATTCATAGAGGTTAGGTATAGTCGGAAGGGATAGAAGAAAATAAGTGCATCTTTCCCACCAACACAAATGGAGAGGTGTTGAGTCTGGTAAACTCTTCTTGGACTTTAATGAGGACTCTGTGCATTGATCAGATACAACTTAAGACAGAGCTTTTAGACAATAAACATGCCAGGTGTTTTTGACATACAGGATAAAATGGGGGGAAAAAATATACTTCTCATTTCCACTACTTGTTATGGTGGAGGATTTCTGATTCTATTGGACTGTTTCTCTTCCAAGAGTCATGGGAATCATTTTAGAGGTTGGATTACTTTCATGTCTTAACCAGAGGTGACATTAGGTGTGAAGGGCTCTGTATTTTCTATTTTAAAGTGAGTTCAAGCTAAAATATTTATGGATGCATGGTGTTTTCTTTTGATCTATGGAAGATTTTCTGTGCTTGAGCAAGCTTATTATAAATGGCATTTTGCATCAGAATGGCAACTCAGCAGGAGTTACAGTGAGTCTGTGATTGATTCCATGCTCTGATTTTATTTTGTTTGATGAGCTCGAATAGTTGTTTGGCACAAAGATTAATCCCGTTCTCTGCTATTGAGATGTGGGATAAATTCAGAAATATGCTAATAGGGCCAACTTATTGAGACTGGTGAATTTTGTATTATTGGTAGATTTTATTTGGAAGCGTGCAACAAGGATGAGTGGAAAAGTGAAACAAAAAAAAATCAAAATGTTGTTGGAATATTCTGAAATTATGAAGTCAGGATCGTGACTTGTGCATGCACTGTGGTTCATCAAACTAATGGTGGTCCCCCGCAGCCAGCTTTTAACAGGCCACATTCCCTCTGAGGAAGCGATAATGATGTTTTTAGGTTGTCAGCATAGGGGCTGCCCTGTGTTGGCCTTTCCCTCTGGTAGCTGATGTGGAGAGTCCTCCTCATGCTGCTCAGTTCCCTGTTGGTATGAGCATATGTAACTCTATGGCTGTAGTACTTGAAATAAGAGCTAGTCTGCCAATTGAACAATAAGTGTTTACTATTTCATCTTCGCTCTTGCTGTGCCTGAAAGTCCACAAATGTGACTAACGCATTGCCTTGTTTTACCTTTAAAGCCACATCATGTTAATCACCAGCTGATGGAGAACAGGTTTCTCAGTGAAAAAATAAGTAATTGAGAAATACAAAGCATAGTGCACTTGTGAATTGGAAGGAAAAAATACACGGTTTATTAAAAATGTTTCACAAATAAATATGCAAATGCACTCTGCCCGTCTTTTTCTCCAAAACTTCTAAATAAAATACAAGGCAAGCAATTGCCTTCAGAAGTCAGCTAATAAAAAAAAGATAAAAAAAATTGTCCTGTGCAGAATTCAAGCTCTGTATAAATACAGCACTTCTGTAAAGGCCCCAGAGGTTTTTAGAAAGCAGGGGCTGATCATAAAAAGCAGCCTACAGTCTATACAACTCATTGAGCACTGTTCAATCCATACTCTAAATATAGATTGAACGTGGCACAATGAAATGCAGCTAAAGGGAAAGGCCTGGCATGCTCAGTATTAATCAGCCAAGAAGCTCCTGGTAACCCCTGAAGATCTGCAGATATCCACAGCTCCAGTTATTCCGTCAACAGAACAAGCATTAAGTCATTCGTTCCACAATTTGTGCAGTAATCTTCCACAAAAAGATTTAAAAATAGGACAGAATTGCTGAAAGTTGGTGGTAAAATGTCCTTCTTGAAGTTTGCCACAAGCCATAAGGCTCCAACTGCCCTGTGATGGACTGGCGACCTGTCTAGGGTGTACCCTGGCTCTCGCGTGTTGACCCCTGGTGACCCCTGGAGACAGGGGCCAGCACCCCTGTTGACCTCACTAGGGAAAAAGGGTCCAACCAAACATGAGGTCCTCTGGGCAGATGAGATGAAAAGTGAATTGTTTTATAACTTTTATTATCGTGCTGTGTGAAGGATTTTCTGTTCAGAATTGATAAGAAGTGAGATGAAGCAAGATTCAGGTCAACCATAGAAGAAAACCCGTTAGAAACTGTAAAAGACTTGAGAGGCGGTTCAGCTCTCCTGCAGGACAACCTCCCTAAACATGTAAAAAACTAGAGCTGCGAAGGAGTTGTGTAGATCAAAGCAGATGCATGTTAAAACAGGAAAATAAACTTGTTGAGAAAAAATTTTACTGAGACGGGCTGAAAAGAAATAAATCCCACACTTTTAAAATTTTTGGCATAAAAATGTTGAAAACCATAATTTTTTTTCTGCTATTCACAGCAATGCACTACTTTGTGGTAATGCCAATAAAAATGTACAAAAGTTTGTGATTGCTTGGAAGAGTGCAACAAAAATGAGAAGAAAAGTGAAACAAAAATCTAAATGTTGGAATATTCTGAAATTCTGTATTAAATGGGTTAAAAGTAGTGTATTTCTTGCTGCATTTTACCACCCAATATCAACTACGCTTTAACATAAAGTTTAATTTGCCTCTGCATTCCCAATCCAATTAGAAGAACAGTTCTTTTTAATGGAACTTGAAAGCAAGCAGTAATGAGTTCTGTCCCTCTGATCAGCTTCCTTATTCACAGTGATGCGTATGCAATCATTGCCTGAACCTTGCTGGGCCGCATCTGTATGCTTAAATTTGGGTGGTACGATGAAGCGCTGCAGAGTGAAAAGTACGAGTGAATGAAAATCAACCTTAAGAGATTATATCAATCCGTGATGAAAACAGAGACCCTTAGAGATCACTGGCTTCAAAGTAAAGATTCATATTATTTTAGCATCCTTCGTTTAAAAATCTGGGCAAATTTTGAAACGTAATTTTAAATTGTCATGTTTGTTCCATGGCATTAAAGTTGAAACTCTTTAGAATAACCTTTCATTGCTGCAAACCTTGGTTAGTGCATGCTTATTTGGGTCTAATTACCTCTCACACATTTGTGTTAATTTCTGTCTGGAAAAACCCTTATGTGTTCAAATGCAAATATATGCAAATTCACATATGCATTTATATTAAACCTTTAACATAATTATTATTAAAATCTTCTTGATAATCACTAAGTAACAATTTATACAAGCATTCCTTCTGTCTGCAGAATTTAAAATATTTTGCTACAGCCCAAAAGACATTTTCTGTTTCCTGTGATATTTCTTTCCTTTTTTTTTTATTGCGTCACGGCAAGCCAATAATTTCCCCAATTGTTTTGTTCTGTTTCTTTGTTGACTATTCGTCATTGGCAGCCATTTGTTTCGGACAATATTTGTTCCATCTGCTAAATATTAAATGCACCGCGCTTGCTTTGCTGCCCACTTACTGCACAATTAACCTCAGTTTGTGTCTGTGGGAGCAAGCTGAGAATTAATGACTTTGGCCTTGTGGCTCAGGTAGCACTCAGTTATTCACAGCTGGTTATTTGCTCTGTGTGTTCACACCGCTTCACTTTAGAAGTTATAGTATTAGAAAGGTGAAATATGCCGATAGGTGGCGCTGTGGGGTTATTTTGGCACATTTTTCTGAGCTTAGGAGTTAATTTTTGATTTTTTTCCCCCTCTCCCTTGTTACCTCGGTGTCCTCTTTTCTTCCAAGCATTTTTGTAATCAAGTTTTTTTTCTAATATGGACTTAAATGTAAAAGCAATCCCCTTATTAAGATTTCATGAAAGAACCTCTCAATTTTCAAGTGGAGCCACATTTTCCATCTGTTCAGGTCTTCACTTTTCAGCCATGCATGCTTAACACATGTTGAAATGTCATCTCCACCCCTAACTTCATGCACAGCATACTAACAACTTGACTGCCTCCTCACCACTTTGAAAATACTTGTGCTTGGTAACACAAAAAGAGATTTTCATTAGATGCACACTTTTCTTGTCATTTTGTTGAGCATTAAAGGATATGCAACAAAAGGAGACACCTTTTCTTTGGAAGATAAAATATATCACTGTGAAAAACCTGAAGCACACAAATAAAAACAGATAGAAAAAAATATGGAAAAATATTCTAAACCACTGCACTTATGTAAAGTAAATAACTCAAACTGGAGTTTGGCATTTTAACAGCTTATGCCAGAAAGTTTTTGAGCAGTCTGGTGGTTCTGGTTTGGATGTTATCAGTTCAAGCCTAGCTCCAGTTTTAGATGTTCATGGAGTATGAGTTCGTAGTCTGTGTTCAGAGGTCTCTTCCTGCAGTAACTCTGAGACAGAAGTTTGTCATAAAGTAGAGAAGATCCTTTTAGATCCCATCACTATCCTGTGCATGGCCCTCTGGTCTCCCGTCTTGCATTTAGAGTTCAATGCTGGGAAGCAATACCTTGTGATATTGCAGTTAACTGACCTTGATTTGCTGAGAACACTCACCTACACCTCATCAATTGCCTGTTAACACATATAAAATGCATCAGCCAATCACTTTACAGAAACTCAATGCATTCAGGTTTCAGAATGAGAAGAAAATAATTTTTTTTGAATGGATTCATTTTTCTTTCTACCAACAGTTTTCACCGATGGGGATGCTGCAATAGTCTTATATTGGGCCTTTTGGTATTATCTCAACATCATTTGTCACAGATTAACTGAGTATTTTTTAGCTGAACACATCCATCCCTTTACAACCACAATGTACTACTGATTGCCACTTCCAGCAGGGTAACAGACCAAGTCTCAAAGCTCAAATCATGTACTCCAGTAGTTTTAATTATCCACTTTAAGTTTTCAGAAGCACTTTGTGATCCTTGCGTTTCCATTCATACAGAAAGCAGCAATACAGTGTCCTTGTACTGATTTTACATTCATACCTTTCGCGCTGTACTTCAAGAGCACAATGCAAGCCTTTCAGAAAATGAGAGCTGCTGCAGGTTATATACGTTCATGCTATATGTGTATGTGTATTGACCTGGTAAAAGGATCAATGCAGAGAGTGAAAACTGGACTCTGAACAGCTGTAGCAAAGATCTCCCACACAGAAACAAGACTTTCTATTAAGAAAAATATAGAATGAAGTCACACCGAGAGCAAGAGAGAGAGAGACACACTCTGTTGAATTGCTATGGCTATTTGGTGATTAGATGTAGACATCATTTGTATTATTTGTGCCCCATTCTCAAAATACAATTCCCAATCCCAATCCCAATCAGTTTCTGTAGAGTGAACTTGAGAATACTTTTGCTTTTTAATCATGTTTTCATTATTTTTATTCTACTTTTCTTTCCATAGGTTTCTAAAAGGGTCGCTGATCTCATTCTGGAGAAGCAGCCTTCTTATGTCAAGGTAGGTTTCCATTGCCAGCTGAATACTCCCATCTTCCCAAATGCTCTGCTGGACCATCAAAGTAGTTTCTGTTCCTGATATTCTCTTAAGGACAAGGTTTAGCTTACATTGGTGCCATTCATTTCAGTGAGTCCCTCCAGTGCAACAACCTTTCTGTAAGCCAATCATTTTGCGGAAACTGTGTCTAAATTGGGTTAGAAGTGTATATACAGTGCAATCTGAGCAAAGTGATACCTTAAACTTAGAATATGCCAGGTTTATTTCAAATGCAACGGACACAGAGACAGAAAAGAAATGGAAAAAAGAAAAAAATTGAGAGAGCTAGGATAATAAGTTAAAAGTTAAGAATAGAGGAGAGGAAGAATGAAAAAGAATACAAGAAAACGCACAAGTAATCTGATTCTACACCTGCAAAAAGAGAAAAAACGCATATATAACAATGTCAGTGAGAAACCCTTTGCTCTGGTACTTTGTTCATATGACACTTTTTTTTTTTTTATATAATGCATAGCATCTGAAACAGCGTACGTGTTATTTTCTTACATGGTTGATTCAGAAAGAGATTTCAAACTCACCATGTAATTTTTTTTTCTTTGTGACCTCAACAGCTGAAATGTAGTTTCAAGACATATTCCTTGTATGGGCTCTTTTGTAATTGCTTCTTTGCTGAACTCAAAGCACGATATGATTGGACATTAGTTTATTGTGATGCTACCAGGGTGTCATGTCAGCTACCAGAACTTTGGTAACCATAGTAATAGGAAATTAGACTCCTTTCCCTGAAAAGTCAAGAGAGGGAAGTCAGTAATGTTGTATTTATTCATAAAAACCTAAGTCAGACACACTCTTCATGTGATTGCCTGGTGGTTTTTAGTAATTAACTGCATTTAACTGCAATTCTTTTTTTTTTTTTTTTACATTTAATTTTCCTGTATGTCTACTATATTGTTGAAGAATAGAGAAGACCTGACTGGCTGTTGTTTTAAAATTAATTAAGACCTACTTTACCAAATTTAAACAGCATTTGTCTTCTGTTCCCTTTGCTTCCACCACTGCCCAAACAGATAGTTATCTGCTGCGTTCACTTGTGCTTGAACATGTTGTATTTGCTTTATTCAGATGGCATAGGAGTTCACACTTCAATTTAATTCATTGATTTTTTTCTGTGAATTATGGTGTATGATCTGTGATGTAATGAGCCTACAAGAATTTACAAGTTCCACATTTGTATTTTTGCTAGCACATCTTTAATCTCACTAAATTCATGATGTGTGACAACTCTAATTATCAGGAAATGTCTGACCTTGCTAAGGCCTTTGAAGAGCTGTTGATGGTTTTGAACACTGATCATTTTTTAGAAGGTCATGCCAGTATCCCACAACCAGGAAAACAGTAATACTCATTGCATCTGCAATTTTTCAGAGACATTTCTAAATCGGTACTTCTTTGTGCCACTATTAAAATTATATTTTTACGTTAAAAACATTGCGTCCAAAATCACTCAAAAACATTGATGGCTTTTATTCAGTTCCTCATATCAGTTGCTGCTGCATGTTTATAACTAAGAACATAATCCTTGGTGATATCTTCCCTCTTCTCTTGCTGTAGCATGGTTTTCTACTGTTCTTTTGTTATCAACCCTTGGTGATCTTTTACAAAAAATTCACAAAGAACAACACATCCACAGGACTTTAATCCGTTCTTTTGTTGAGTGTAACACATCAATGAACCCATAAATCACAGAGCCACATAAATGCCTGGCTGCTAAGCGTCTAATATGATTCATAGCTATACAGTGGTCAGTTTGATATCTGATGATGCCCTGTGGGGATCATTGGCCTTCACTTGTGTTCAGATAGTGTGATTCAATTATATAAAGTGAAAAAAACTTATACAGAAGCCAGAACCATTGATTCATTTATAATTATCGTCTAGAAATTTGTTTACTAATGTATAATCTATATTCTCAAGATCAATAAACAAAACAAGCAGGGATTTTTAGTAAAAGTTCCCACTTGTATATTTTTTATTAGAAATTAAGTCCTCAAACTTTACCATGTTCAGATATGTCAAAAAAAAGGTTTTTGCATTTTCTCAAAATTCTAATAAATTACCTCCAAATAAGGTGGTCGAGGTACATCTAAACCATCGCAAAAGAGTACAGTTGAATCAGTGTTTACTTAAATAGCACCCTGAACGTATCCACAGTGCTAGTTTTTCTTTCAATGTTGCAGCTTCATCTCCAAATGGATTAAATAAATTTTTTCTTTACAAACTTTGCATAAACATATTTGTATAAGTATTTACAGCCTTTGCCGTGAAGCTAAAAATTAAGCTCATGTGAATCCTGTTTCTAATGATAATTCTTGGCATGTTTCCACAGCTTAATTGAGAGTCCATCTGTGGTAAATTAAGTTGATTTGACAGAATTTGGAATGGCACACAATTTTCCATATAAGGTTTTTGCATTTAGTCAAAGAAATTGTCTGTAGACTTCAGAGACAGGGTTGTTTCAAGATGCAAATAGGGGCAAGAGTGCATAATGATTTCTGAAGCTGTAAGGCCCATACTTCATCCGAAGTGCCGAAATCGACTTTCATTGACAGAAATGTATGATGGAAATTGCGTCATTGTGTTTGCAGAGAAGGGTCTGTGTTTCATTCTCGACTCCAGGCCCAGGTTGAACAATTTCCACAGAGTTATGTGCGAAGTGTTGTGTGATTGGTTAGAAGTTTGTCTCCCTGTTAAGGGAGGTTCACGCTCAGACAGCAATGTTGATATTTCACTTCAAATTGTCCACTTCCACAATCTGGTTTTTGTATTGGAGACATAGATATTTTTGAGAAACATTTATTGGACGTGGTGAGTAATTATGTACACTTGTACAAGTCCTTCATAAATACCGTATTTTCCGGACTGTAAGTCCAAGGCTTGTGTTATTCTACCTTTGGAGTAGGTAGCAGCTACATTACAGAGTGGTTTAAAAGCAACATCGAGGACGAAGATTTCATTGGGTTTAGTGATTTGGAGAGACACGGATGGTTTGGTAAATTTGTTAGCATGTTATTTGTGCTATAGTTATCTGAATAACTCTTAATATGTTATGCTAACATACCAGGCATGTTCTCAGTTTGTAGTTTGTCATGTAACGTACAATTATTCAGCCTGTTGTTGCCTCTATTCTATTTTTATTGCCTTTCAAGATGACATGTCGGTTCTTGGTGTTGGATTTTATCAAATAAATTTCCCTCAAAAATGCGACTTATACTCCGAAGCGACTTATAGTCCGGAAAATACGGTAACTAAAACTGTCAATGGCTGCAAATTAATGGAAGGAACTTGCAAAACAAAATCTGCTCCAGACAGCTGTTGACCTCTGCCTAGAGTGAATCTTAACTTTTTTAGCAGGAGAATGCTAAAAAGCATACAATCAAGGTATCAAAGTAGTGGCTTCATGAAAGCTTTCTGGATATTCTTTAGAGGCCTGGTCACAGCCCAGACCCGAATCTGCATAAACATCTCTGGAGAGATCTGAAAATGGCTGTGCAGTGATGCTTCCCATCTATCCTCATAAAACTTGAGAGCAAAGAGGAATTAGCAAATCTACCAAAACAGAGTGTACCAAGACTGTGGGACCATATTCAGGAAGACTTGAGATGATAATTGTTTCCAAAGGTGCATTAACAAATTATTGAGCAAAGGCTGTGTTAATTTTTTCATATATATTAGCAAAAAATAAGAAATAAACTTTTTTTTTCCATTTTGTGATTATGTGGTTTTGAGGAAAATTAATACATTTCATCCAATTTTGGAAAAAGACTGTTGCACAAAATGTGAAAACAGTGAAGCACTGTCACTACTTCAGTATGCACTGCATCGCATAGTTACTCATCCTGCCTTTCTCCTTGATTGAATTTTTCTTCTATTATTGTTGCAACTTTTCCAAAAATTTGGGATTGTAGCTTCCAGGTATGAGTGGGTTTTAAATGACTTAACTTAGCAGAATAGGAAAAAATGCATGCGGCACTGCAGTTATTGTTTTTGGAGTATTTGAGATTCAATTGAAGGCTTTGCAAAAAAAAATTCACGCACTTGAAGTTTTCACAATTTGCAAACATTACAACCACAAACTTTAGTGTTTGAAATTCTTGTGTTAGACCAGGGGTGGAAAACTAACACTGTATTTCACCCTGAATACATCCTGACCACGGTTAACTATGGATGTGGCAGCATCTTGTTGTTGGGTTTTTTTTCCTTCAGCACTCATGTGGAAACTGGTCAGAGATGATGGGAAGTTAGATGTAAGAAGAAAGGTAGCCAATCGCAGGGTAAACCTGGAAGAAAACATACGAAAGGCTCCAAAAGGCTTGCTGTTGTTCTGCCAACAAAATGTGGTTCCACAAATTATAGATGCAGGGTGGCTTAATACAAATTTACATCTTTTTTTTTTTTTTTTTTTTTTTTTTTTTTTTGTGAAATGTTTGAAAATCTGGAAAAGCTGGTTGTTGTGTTTTTTACATTTTTGCACAATTTGTATATCTCTGTCACATCATAACCCAGTAAAATCCATTAAAGGTTGTGGTCCTGTGACAGTACAGAAAATAAAATGAAAAAAAGAAAATCAAAGGTTACGAATATTGCAATACATAATATTGCAAGTTGTTGGCACCCTTCAGATATTAGAGTGTCTTTTTATAACTCATGGCTTCGACCATGCAGGTTTGTGCCCAAAATGGCTCCCTATTTTACTTTTTACTTCCCTCAGCAAAACAAAGTGAGTTGGGCAAAGCCCATACTGCAGCATCATTACGATGTAATGTATGTATAAATGTAAGGAGGCAGGGCAAAGTTAATGTGCTGAAGGGGTCACAGAGTGGACCTCTCATGAATATATGAATAAAACACCTGGAGAAAAACTTCCCTTATGACTAATAATTTCTTTCTCCCACTCAGACTGCATAGAGCTGCAATCTGCCTGGATACTACATTAGATTTAGTTCTCCTGTATGTTGAAAGTGGGCTTGAAACCTGTTGGTTATAAGCCACCACTGTTGCACAGTTTCTGTATTTCGTCTCACACAGAATGAGCTCACAGAGCAATCAGGGTAATACAGGGTAGACTGCTCGAAGGTGTCACATAAGAACGAGTTGGAGCCTCAGGCTGGATTCTAGGCTCTCTTCATGTTCAACGCATGTAGTGTTGTGTGTGTGTATGCGGGGGTGTGTGCGTGTATGCGTTTCTGCTTTCATTTCAATCAAAGTTCTCTGTGCCTTTTCCACTGTGTCACTGTGCACACTGGAGGCCTAACAAGGCCTTTTCCAAATTCAGTTTTCCTTTCTTTGCTGGTATGTGTTGAGAATGACAGTATTTATTATTTAAGTTTATTTGGTAGGGACAGACACACATTGACATAGACAAACTGAACAAAAGTCCCATGTTTGTGTCATAGTGCAATAGCAACATCTAATTCACAGCACTTATACCTAGATGGGCTTTTAAAAAGTACCTTTAAAGTCATGTTTTGGTGAAGAGATTGCAAAGCAAGCTG
The DNA here is from genome assembly GCA_922788865.1 of Poeciliopsis turneri. Classification (NCBI taxonomy): domain Eukaryota; kingdom Metazoa; phylum Chordata; class Actinopteri; order Cyprinodontiformes; family Poeciliidae; genus Poeciliopsis; species Poeciliopsis turneri. The sequence goes on from CAKLNU010000065.1 coordinate 38,924, forward strand.
CTCATTTTCATGCAAAAGATTAGCTTCTTTATATTCAGTGATGATACTGAACATAAAGCGTATCATCATTGAAACCTCTGCATGTGCACCCTCTGTCTTTTTCAGTGAATTTTGAAGACCGCATGTATGAGAGTTTTACAGTTATTTCTGAAAACTCAATTGGCTGCATGATCAGAGCATTGGATGAAATCAGATGGATTCATTTTTTTCCTCAGGTGGACTTGGCAGGTCATTTTGTACCTGTTACTACTTAGCAGTCATTTTGGAGATTATTTTAATGCAAGCATCTCCATGCCCTTTCAGTGTTTTATTATATTACTTTCATGCAGGGTTGCTGCCTAGATTACATGACCAAATCCAAAGGCTGATTAGGTCTCTCTACCCGAAGAGAAGTAAGCTTCTTGTTGACTAAGGTTTTGACTTTCTGAACCTGAACTCATTCCTGGTACGAGGGTGGTATTCAACCAGAAAAGATTATTCTACCACAAATGACCTGAGAGAGATTATTTTGGTTAGACTTACAGTATGAAAAGGACATTTTGAATGCACTTAAAGGGCAGACAGTTCTTGTTGGTTAAAGGATAAATCTAAAGCTTTTATGTGCACTTTACTAGACCTTAATTTTACTAACATATATATATATTTTTTAAGTCACAAAATTGCTTATGACTAAGAGTTTGCATTCTTTACCTGAAAAACATCTTGTAGAAATAAGTGAATAGAGATTTAAGTATTTAGTTTTTTCTGTTTGAAGTGTAAACATAATCTTTTTTTTTTCATATTTTCTCTGACCCCCCAAAAAAAAAAAAACAACAAAATCATCACAAGACGCAAGTCCCTCCGGAGAAAATCCTTGCTACTAAATAAGCTCTTGCAACGTAATCTTGCTTCTTATCAAGGTCTTCGTCAACAGTCAAGATCACGGGGCCAGATTGGTTTAAAGGAGTTACTGAACTTGTGCCTACAGCTGAATATGCAGTTTTGTTGTTCTGTTTTTATTACCGTTAAAAATTGATTTCCTTGGATCATATTCTCCTGATGAAAGGTTTGTTTTTATCTGACAGTGTTACGAGAGACTTTTTTTGAGAACACTGAAACCTTTTTTTTTTTTGCAAAAGGACGATACGGTTTTGAAAATAAGATCAAGCAACCAGCATCTTACACCTCCGGCATGACATCTGGGAGATCGGAAAAATAAAAGGACAAAGAAGACAAGAAGAGGCTGCACAGCGTTGTCTGAGGGTGTACTTGTTCTCAGGTCACTGAAGTGGGATGATTGCTGAACTCTCAGAGCAGACTGATTGTTGACGCTTCTCTAAATGTCACAGCTCTAAAGAGCAAAAGGTTTCGCTCTTTTCATATATATTTTAGGGATTGTTTTCTTGCACTGTATTATTCATTGGCACTGAAACAATGACTCCATAACTGAATCGTGTGTTTACGCACAGCAGAGTTCTTCTGATTCAGAAGTGCTCTGATATTTCATATGTAATTGAAATCTGATACAACAGTTTGCCAAAGTTTTGGCTTTTTCTCCCTTTCATAACTTGCGTGTGACCCAGTCAATATTTTCAAGGCTAACACATTTTCTATGGGACTGACATCAGTACTTTGACTTTGTTGTTCTGCCACTTTGAAAACATTTTTGCAGTGTTATTAGGGTAATTGTCAATTTGGAGGACTTTTTCTTTAACATATACTTTACTCATGATGACATGGTTTGTTCAGCAACTCTCCCAAAACATGATGTTCCTCCCTGTTACTTCTCATCTAGAATTGCATTTATAAGGCCTGCAAGCTTCCTCATTTTTCCTACAAATGCAATTACCATTACATCAACTGTTTTTTTCATTGGATTTTATGACATGACTCCAAATACTAATTTGACTTTTTGTAATTTGACTTTTTTCTGACTCAGTTGGTTTTTAGGTAGTGATGCTCTCTTACCACCTTCAGCAAGAATCTTCACCAGGTTTTTTTCTTTTGCCTTTGGGTTGATTTGCAGATTTTGCTCCTCAATACATAATCTCTGGGACACAGAACATGAATGCCTACTCAACGACATAATGACTAAATATTCCCACATTTTCCCAATTTGTTAAAAGGCTTATAAGTGTTTGTAAACCTTTCATATTGAAGAAAGTAATGAAACATTATCCTCTTTTCACAGGAACTGGAGAGAGTGACAGCATTACAGACTAATCTGCAGCTGGCAGCAGTCATTTGCACTAATGCAAGAAGGTAATAATGTACTCTTAAATACGACCCAGTGACCAACAAAAATAATTTCTTGCAGAAATTGCCCCTGCAAATAAAATGCCTGTCTCATGACCATGGTAATTTTCTCTCATGTATTCTCTGCTCAAATTGATGGTTTTGAGCCCACTTTGATAGCACAATGAATCTGTTGCCACATTTTATGTGGCAACAGATAAACTCGGGGTAGATTCAGCCTGGCTAGAGTCAGAATTTGACTGCTTACTTACAGCATTTTATCCAAAAGGCCTGTCAAATAGTATGACTTAAGAAATGTGTTCTTTTAATATTTATCTGAACTCAAAATAATATTAATAATTCAACACCTGCTACAGATGTTTGTTCTTAACTGTGGGTAGATTTAATCATTAAGGACATTGTAGCTTCATTTTCTCGTTTTGTTATATTTTTTCCTGCTTCCTGTTTGAATATATAGTGCCTTATACATTATTAAACTTGATCAAACTCACCTTGGGGCTTCTTTTGTGAAGACAACTCAGAGTTTCCAAGGAGGAGTTCACGGAGGCCAGCCTGGGTTTATTAGCCAATCAGAGGAGGCGACAGCTGCTGACAGGGCTGCTCAAGTCACTGAGGACCATCAAGACCCTGGTAATGTTAACAAACCACTGCTACAGCTTTAATATACTCAAATGCAATCAATAGTACTACACTATCCAGCAAAATCATTTTTGTTCAAATTAATTCGTTTCAGATGTTTTGTAAATACAATCTATTGTAAGTAGGAGTAAAACACCTCTATAAAGTTGTGTGAAATGTACTGATCATGTGTCTTGTAACATCTGGGTTGAAAGGGAGCAAGTAAAAGATACAGAGCCTTTATCCGCACATTTAGAGCGAAATATGATCGTATTGTTTTCTGAAAGAGAAAACTTAGTAGACTTATTTTTAGACTCAGACTTATTTTTATTGTTATTGCACAAAGAAAACATAAGTGAAAAAACAAAAAATCAGATGTGTACTTCAGGCAGTGTATCTCATTTCTTAGCAACAGATTAACAACAAATATTGTTATTGTTCAAAAAATATAAGATTTCTTCTGCTCTTTTGAAATATTACTTATCTTATACAACTGAACAAAAGCTGTGTAATTGGTGAATTTTTCAAAAATGTTAAACTGTTTATTTTGTCATTGGTGGTAATTATGTTATTCAACTAAAAGTAAAAATCTTATAATTTGTGGCAGTTCGTTAAAAGAAAAAAAAAACGCTCATCTTTTTACACAAAATTAGTAACAAGTAATATTGTTTGTAGAACGTAAGCTCTATTGAAATACTGCTTTCTGCTAAGACAAGAAATTTACATTTGGTAAATTTTGCAAAAATAAAAATCAGATGTTTACTTCGTGGCACTCGGTTACCATAAAACGCCCTTTATTTCTTAGCAACAGATTAACAACAAATATTATTGTTAAAAAAACATAGGATTTCTTCTGCTCTTTTGAAATATTACTTATATTTTACTACTTAAGATGAATTGTGCAGTTGGTGAATTTTTCAGAAAGCTGAGAATGTTTTCTTTTTTGTCATAGCTGGTAAATATATTATTCAACACAAAAGCTAAAATCAGATTTATACTTCGTGGCAGTTCATTACTGGAAAAAAAAAGGTCATCCCTTAACACAAAAGTAATAACAAGTAATATTGTTTGTAAAACATAAGCTCTATTGAAATACTGAATCTGCTCAGACAAGAAATGTACAGTTTGTAAATTTTGCAAAAGTAAAAATAAGATGTTGACACGGTTACCATAAAATTCCCTCATGTCTTGGCAACAGATCAACAACAAATATTACTGTTAAAAACAAAAATATAGGATTTCTTATGCTCTTTTGAAATATTACTTACCTTATAAGACTGAACTACCATCTGTGCAGTTGGTGATTTTTTTTTTTTTTCAGAAAAGTGAAAATGTTTATTTTATCATTGGTGGTAATTATGTTATTCAACAAAAAGTAAAAATCTTATTCATACTTTGTGGCAGTTTGTTACAGGAAAAAAAAGCTAATCTTTAAACACAATATTAATAAGTAAAATTATTTGTAAAACATAAGTTCTATTGAAATACTGCTAATCTGCTTAGACAAGAAATTTGAAGTTGGTAAATTTTGCAAAAATAGAAATCAGATGTTTACTTTGTGGCACTAGGTTACCATAAAACGCCCTTTATCTCTTAGCAACAGATTAACAACAAATAATTGTGGCGTTGTTGAATTAAATTTCTTCTGCTTTTTTGAAATGCTATTTGTCTTATTCATAAAAGTGAAAGTTTTTTTTGTTATTGGTGTTGAATATTTTATAAAACAGACATTCAACACAAATGTAAGAATATAATTTATTTTTCGGAACATTTCGTTACCACAAAAAACACTCACATCTTAACACCAAATTTATTATTGTTTACAAACATAAGCTCTTTAGAAATACTGCAAAATTTACCAACAATTTTCAGTTGGTAAATTTTGCAAAAGTAAAAATCAGATGTTTACTTCTTTGCACTTGGTTACCAGAAAACTCTTAGCAACAGATTAACAACAAATATTATTGTTCAAAAAACATAGGATTTCTAATTCTCTTTTGAGGAGTTTTGCAGAAAAGTGAAAAAAAAAATAAAATAAATTCTCGTTGCTGGTGGTAAGCATATTATAAAACACATATACTTTTCTGTGGTAAGTATTCTGCCCAGGTGGTGTCTGTAGTTGTAACTGGAATCTCTGCTCTCCTCTGTTGGAACTAAGTTTTCCACCATCTTTGTAGTTCTCTACATCTCTGCCTTCTGTTGCCATGCTAATTAATCCGCCATGAAAATTGTCATGCGTGAGTGAGACACAGAGGAGGAGACAACATTTTATCTCTGTTTTGAGCTAACAGACACAAAAAAGTGTCATAATTTGTTTTGATTTCCATTTGGCTCAATATTTGCTAATTACGTCGCTATGGTTACTCAAAATGCCAACAGAAATAACAGCCCGTGTGCCGAGATCCAGCCATATGTTTTGATATATACATTGTTGGGTATAGTTGGGGTGCACACAGTTGTACAAGCCGCATGCGGGAGTTATTTTGAGGTGCAGAGTAAAGCGCAAAGCAAGGCTTACCTGTTCTCTGCTATGGCAGGCTCCAAATATTAGCTAAAACAAAGCTATAATATTTTTTGTTAGTTTAAGTAGTACTTTCTAAAGATAACTGCACAGAATATTGTTTCATTTTTGCCATTCTCTTCTTCATGGAGCAACACAAATTTAACAAGTCGATATTAAATGAGATGCTCTTTTTGTCTTGCCAGGATTTAAAACTCTTTTTTTCCTAATAAGTACGCCTTTTGTTTCCACACCATGAATGTTTCTTGCAGCCAGAAATATTTCTAAATAGCCAAACTTTGTTTTTCTTCCCAGCTAATGGAAAAATATTGTGGCTTTGCTTCAGGCAGAAGTCTTGAAAAGATAGAAACGAACAGAATACTTTTGCTTTTTGAATCCGCATCTGTGTAAAACCTTAATACCAGTAACTGGCTCATGCTTTGCCTGAGAAATGATTCAAAGTAACCTTCAGAGCCACATAATTTTAACTATTTAAAGGTATAGTTTGATCAACAAACTCAGTGATATTTCTGACAATATCAACATGAATATTGATTTAGTAGATCATAAGTGCTACTTCTATTTCCCGACTCTTTTGACACTGAAGAAGTGACCGCAGCACTGACCTTGTTCTGTTTGCTCCGTTAAACAGAACGATGTCTTGCAGACTTCATTCTGCAATCTTGTATTGTATACCTGTGGTATTCAGGTATTGCATCTGTCATGTACCCCAAGAAATACCACATGGCCAAATCTCTTCTCTCCCGGCACACAAACAGCAACAAAATGTAAATAAACGTTGGTTGTTATTCTCCACCTGGTTTTACTTATCGGTCTGACACGATAAGTAAAACACGATATGTATGCAGATATATTTCCTTGTTTGATCTGATATTCTCTGACACATCTCATAGAGACACATCTGTGCACTGACAGTGGCTATTTTCTTTTTTTCTATTTTAACTTGCCCTAGGTACAATTAGTGCAAAGATAGAAACATCTATATTTGCACTGATCACTGAATACTGATAAATGTCACATGCTCTTCATATTCTTATTATTTTTTCTCTTCTTTTCACCTTGCAGCAAAGGACAGATGTAAGACTCAGTGAGATGCTCGAGGTACTGTAATCCCTACAAACTCTCACAGAAATGTTCATAAATGACTTAAAAGGTCAAACATCATGGAGGGGTTTTCGCAATCGCTACTCCGCCCAAGGTTGCCAGGACGGTGTGCGCTGTGGTGACTATTTTTAGATAAGCAATAATTCTCTGGGTCAGGAAGCTAATATAGAGAGAAGGGCGTACATATCAATTCCTCAACCAAGCCCTTTTTGCTATTTATATCTAAAGTCTTTATGGCACGAAGCTTTTACAATAAAAATGCTGTGAAATTTCTGCCTGTTTTGAAAATGGGTTAAATGACCTTACTGCTCTGTGTTCTTTTAGGAGGAAGACTATCCAGGTGCAATCCAGCTTTGCCTGGAATGTCAAAAGGCGGCCAGCACCTTCAAACACTACAGCTGCATCAGGTACAGTACAAGCAGATTGATGTGGTGGTGTAGCTGAGTCCAGGGCAGGGAAAACCTGCTCGCTTGTGGTACTGACTGCTCGCAACATTTTATGATAGAAGTATGACATCAAAGTTGTGTGGTTTTGGAAAGATCACATTTCAGTTCCGCTCAGACATTCACAGATCTTTATAGTTTTTTTAAACTGTATTTCCTTTGATGTAGCAGATGGAAGAGCGCCAGACATTTTTTATTTTTACCCTTCTTTCTCAAGGTTGGAAGTTGATTGATCTTCTTTGAGACGTCTCACTTAGGGAATTGTTTCCTCTTGCCATTTCTTTGTGGCTGCAGTGTGGAACCTCCTACAATGTGCCTTGAAAAACTAGTAATAACTGTTGATTTTTTTTTTTTTCACATGTTACCTTACAAAAAACTAAATCAAATACATCTTAACTGGATTTTATGACGATAGATCAACACAAAATATGCTTGCAGAACTTTGCAAAGAAAAATCTGAACTGTGTGTAAGTCTAATGCATATGAACAAAGTCCAAGGCAGTTCAGTCATTTAATTCTGAAATGGCTGAATTAAATGGCCATTTAATTGACAAATTTGTCTAGATTTGTCGAGTCTAGACAAATCTTCTTGTCTAGAAGACAAATCTTCTTGTCTAGAAGACAATTCTTCTTGTCTAGAAGACAAATTTTCTAGACAAGTCTAGAAGATTTGTCTTCTAGACTCAAGACAAATCTAGAAGTTGAAGGACCTTAATTACTGGAGTATGAAGACGAAAAAACTTGAGTATCTAGACAAGTTTAACCTGTACGGACATACCCCAAGACTTGCAACTTTATTTTCATTGAAAGCTAAATCAACAAAGAATTGACACAGGAGAACTGATTATGCATGCTACACTTCTCAATTTTTATTTTGTGAAAAGAATTAAAACACAGCATTATTTTCCATCCACTTTCCAATTATTTACTCCTTTTTGCAACTTTTTTTTTCATAAAATCACTGTAATACACTGAAGTTTGTGGTTGCATGTGAGTATAAATAAGTTCAAGGACTACGAATAGTTTTGCAAAGCAGTAAGTTCAGTGAATGTTGTCACACAGCAGGCCTAGTTTTCTTCTGAGACACGATGGCATATTTGGTATACATCTGGCAGCTTCCAATTTAAGCTTATTACTGCTTATCCCCTATTGAGAAAACATCCAATTACAAGATTTAGAGACTCTGGCAGGCAGCCAGTGAGCTATGACATGCAGATGGCTAAACTGTGAAACACCTCAATGGAAAGGCAACTAAAAGAAACGACTAAATCACAGGAGACTTTCATTTACATGTGAGGAAATGTTACTGTAACTCACTAACTTTTTTTTAACATCCACCCCTAATGTTGAGATGTTCCAAGAAAATTATTTTCCCTGCTTTTGTATGTAGAGTAGGAATATAATTAGTTGTGTTTAAGATTAATGGATGTAAATATATCAAACTTTAAGACCGCGAGCAGCACACATGTACAAAATGTTGGTCAATTAGGGACAGCTGTTGAAATATGTTTTGGTCACAGAGCCCCACCAGATTTTATTGTTTTGACATTATTCTTCTTCATGTGATATTCAATATAACATTTAAAAAAAATCCTTAACACTTAATCTAACTGAAGCTTTTATAGTCATTAATAAAAATGTACTTGTCCTATCCCTATGAAAGGATGTATTTTAACAATACCAGCATTGTGAAAAAGAGGGAAATCTGATCTATGAATAAATATTATACACATGTATAATACATCAAGGGATGTTGAAATCTTCTCATAGTTATCCACTCTGAAGAGAAAAAGTACAACTGAGGGAAAAGAACATAACAATCACTCTTCAGAATAGCTATCCAATTTTTGTGTCGTTCTGGTCTCTTAGAAATGTGTTAAACATTTTAGGATGCAGAACATTATTAAATTATCTTTTTTATTACTTAAGTAATCAGATCTGCATGTCATCTGCCAGGCATCTCCACCCTTTTTTTTCTTGAAGCTCCATATTTAAATTCTTGTCAGGCTTTTGCATATCAGCTTTTTGTTTCAAGAAAATGATAGACCCACAGTGCTTTCTGATATATGCAATTATCAAGGAAAGCTGATGTGAATTACTTCCTGTAATACTACATTGTCCGAAATGCTTCACTCACCTCGCCATGCAGAATGCTTGATGTTCCATAAAATATTCCTCATTTTAGAACTGTGCAATCTTACAGACATATCATCAACTGTTTAAAAATAACATTGCAGAAATTGACATTTCTGCAAAACAAGCATTTCTCTTTTTCTGCTCACAACTTTTTAGTTTCTCTCTGATGTAAATCTTCTACAGTTGCTTGCTGCATGGTTGGTTCCTACCAGTTCTTTTAGTGAAGAGACCAACTATCCTGGCTGACTCTAGATGCTGAATTATAGTGGATTCTAGTTAATTCTAATTTACTTAAGATGGTTTAGTGGAACGTAAGGCTAATCAGACAGGAATTAATGAATTGTCCATCACAATGTAGGTTTTGTTTTATTTCAATATTATGTTTGTTTTTATTAAGTAATTGCTTAGCAGATTCACAAAAAATTCTGTTAGACAACCTTCTCAAATGCCAGTAATTTAGAACTTTTTCTCCCCCTTAAGGCAGTAACAATAACTACATAAACTGTAATTATAAAATCCTCTATAATAATTCTTGCTTAATATCTTATATGGCTGTCTTTTCCATGCTATAATTTGTTCCTCTGAAGGCAGATTGTTGCATGAACCTTCTTTCTTCATCCTTGCATGTAGGATGCATGCAAGGATGTAGCTCACGCAATTATGAAACACATCACTGTTTCACCACAGGTGCCAGGGTTCAAAACTCCTCTGCACTGATATAGTTAGCTTCCAGTGATAGGCTTAATCAGCTTTGGATGGACCTTTGGCAACAGCCTACATATATTTGATGCTGATTTTAAAATCCTTCACTCAGGCTTGTTGATGGGTGTGTCTGTGTAGAAATGCTGTGGGATCATTATGAAATGAAATGTAGCTGGCTGGAGGATGTTTTGCTTTGGGCCTGTCTGTCTGTTCATCCATTTCATTTTATGAGTGCAATATCCCAGGAATGCCATCAGCGAATATTTTTCATATTTGGCATCAGTTTTCATTTGGCCTTGTGGATGAACTAAAAGTCCACTGTGACCTCAGATATATATATATATATAATTTAATAATTCATACTCTGATAATGACGTTTCTTAGCAATGGCTTACATCTTATCCTGACGCCTTAACTTAATCTGTTCAGTAAACTCTAAACCCTAAAATCAGCTATTTCTGTTTCATATCTACAAAAATTACAGTGAACTAAAATTTGTTATTCCTGTTCCTGTTGATATTTTGTCATATTATTTATTCCCACATTGCCTTTAATTATCTCTTTAAGTTGTACAGATTTTCTAAGAAGCTTTATGAATTTGTTCTTGCACAGACTTTGAAGTATAAGTGATTGTAGTGTTGCATTTAATAAAGTTTCCCCACTCAGAAAAATAGGTAGGTACTGAAATCTGACTTCTTTTTTTTAACTTTATGCAGAAAACATTATAGTGTTCTTGCCCAGTCTATTTCAACCTACCTCAATATAGTTCCTTTCTAATTCTATGAATTTATTAGGATTTTCATATGAATTACTAGAGTATGCAACCAGAGAACAGACAGACAAGTCCAAGCTTATTTATTTTTTATAATAATATACTGTACTGTTGCTTAGATGTTTTGTTTTACATTTTAAATGCACATTTGTGAAAATTTTTAGAGCCAAAAAGAGAGAAAACAAAATGTAGTAAGGTATATTTGTTGACCTGACTTTTTCTTTGCTTCTATAATAAATTGAGTCAGCATGAAGCAAATGAAATGTTACCCCTCGCTGTTGGAATCCCGTTTTTTTTTTTTATAGGGTTTCATTTATTAAACCTCCTTATGGGATGTACTTTGAAATTCCCCAGGCTGACATATGGTGAAAAAACAGCACAAACCAATCAGTATATAAAAGTTTAAATAACACTCCTGGTGAGAAATGCTTGCACATTCATCATGCACCGTTTAGGTCTTACTGTGTGTTCATATGTAAAGCAATTGTACCAGTGGAGGCGCAAGTGTGCAACTAGATGTCTCCAGGGTTTAGACGTTGTGAAAAAATGTCTAACAATGTTTGGCATTTGTTTATTATTCAGGGCTAAATAAGTTTAAGGAAATTAAAATCCAGCAATAAAAAAGGTAAAAAAATAACAAAAACAACCCCCCTCCCCCAAAAAACAGAATTTCTAAAAGAAAATAAATAAAGAAAATAACTTTTATCTTTAGTTTACCACATCAAATTTGAGTTTATTTTTGACTCATGAATTGTTTTGGTTTTTGAGTTACTAGCAGATAAACACACACTGTCTTAGAAATAAAAACAGGCCAATGTCACTGCTTTCTTTTGGCTTTGAAACGCATTGAAATGACTATTTCTTTACAAATTGATGAAATGGATATTTTACTAATCCTACACTGGTTAGGGTAAGTCCAATCTCGTCCAGATTTCTTAAGATTTAGTCTAATTTAATGTTATTGAGATGCCAAGAAGACTAAAAACAGACAGTGGAGAAGTTGCATGTTGAACATTATGTTGGATTGCATTATTGGTAGGGAAAAAAAAAATAAATAAATAAAATATATATATATATATATATATATATATAATAATGACTAACAAAAAATTCTAAGTTCATATTGTTTTTAAAGTATCTGTAAATTGGACCTTATAATAATGACTAACAAAAAATTCTCAGTGTGAGTGTTATTTGGAATCGTGGAGAATATTTGAAATTTAAATTTTAAATTGCTTTAGAATTTGTTAGAAAATGTTGTCAGTCTTGTTAACGTGGCAGTGAGATAAACAATCTGAGCTATAAGGCAGAGCTTCCTCATTTGGATATCACATTATCATTTGAACAGATTTGATGCCCTACAGCAGAGCAGGAGTGGCTGGGCACAGTGAATGTGATTGTTCTTTAGTGCTGATAAAATATTCAAATTCAGATTTTTGCTTGGGATAAGCGTTGGCTTTATTTTATTTTTTTTATCCTGACTGTGCGCTAATCAAATCAACTAGTTAGGAGATGAGAAATAAATCTTCATTTTGCTCAGAAATTAATCACTTTTATGCATTTACCCAGATTCTAGAGGGCTTGTTTTTGTTTGTCAAAACTATTTGAAATAAGAGAAGGCCTCCTTCAGATCTGTTTCTGTGAATGTGTTATCTGATTTAAGACCGTTCCCAAGGTTGAAATGATTTCTTCTGTAAAAACAAAGCGAAAGCAAAGTACAACTCTAGTTCAAAGCTACTCCTTTTGCTCCTGTCACCTTGAAATCCACAACCAGAACTTAACTTGTGCAGAAAAACATCCAACATTTGCAGAGACGTCGACTAGAAATGACTAAATCTTGTATATATGAGCAGGTTCTGCCGGTCAAGCATTCTCATTTGGACTAAAGCTCTCCAACCTTGGTGAAAGTCTCACCTTTTGACCTTTCGCTCCTGCATATAGTCTCATGTGCACTTGTGGTAGCATAATGTACCTATTGAAGCCCACCCCATGCCTCTTTTTTCCCTCCCTACCTGCTTTGTAACACTGGGTAACGTGACTGCAGCCAAAAATGGTGCTCCCACAAAACACGAATATCCGTAAGACCCTTGAAGGCACTTATGCTTGTTTAGCAAGTCAGCAAATCGGTGTAAAGGGACAAGCCTCAAAGCCCTGCAGCCTCCTAATGCCAGCATTAATTGAAACTAGTTAAAAGGGGGGAAAAAAATCTGCCAGATTTGTATGTGACCCTGCTGAAACCCAGTGGCCGCTGCAGGGAACAGATCACTAATTAGCTTTTTCTTCTCATATGTTATTTATGAATTCTTTCTGATCATAGAAGAGTGCCTGTATTAGGGAGGAACAGCAGCTGTGCACACAAGAATGCACAATAATTATTCTACGTCTATGCAGGATATGGACGGATTAACAGAAAGTGAGAGATTGTTTTTATAATAGTCAGTGTGCTAAAGATAATAGCGAGAAACACGCAGGTTCAATTTCCATTTTTCAGATTCAGTGAGTAATATATGTGTAAGCCTTCCTGGTGATACGATTAAGCTTTAGAGGAATGCCTTTTAGCTGCTTTTTTTTTTTTTTCACAAGTTAATCTCAGTAAATTGGTGTCATCTAAAAGTTAATCCATTCTAGCAGTTTCATTCAAAAAGAAAAACAACCCTATAAACAGTAATTGCAATTGAGTGATGCTTTCCAAGAATTTATTTCTAATTTAAATGAGTATAGCTTACAAAGCAATGGATGTTGGATGAATAGAGGACAAATTAGTGCAATTATTTTTAATGCAGGAATTTTTTTAGTTTAAGCATAATTATGGCCTTGACAATAGTGGAGAAGTTGACAAATTTCCTGAAGGCAGTTACTGACGGTCTCAAGAACAGGGGCAACCCACAAAAGTTTTGCAGGTTGAGTGGAAGGAAAAACTGTTTGAAAAGATGCTCAATCAAAAGCTACAACCAAAGCCTTGAGATGATGGTGATGTCAATGGCGTATGAATTGCTGAAAGAAAACAAAAAGCCTTACTATGTTCTAATTTCCTAAATTGAACTAGTATGTCCTTCTGTGATGGCTTCAACCCTGAAAAGGCTCAAAAAATAAATACAGAGTTTACATGAAGGTGAAAAATCAAAGCATAAGTAAATACAGTTACCAGTTCAATGTTATCCAGCTGTGAAAAAAAAAAATGTCTGAATACACATGTTGAACTTCAAGTGTTTAGTATGAGCCATGTTGAGATCTACTTCTTCCTAGCTTTCGTTGTTCATTAGCATTTACCGTAATTGCTAATGAATTGCTGTCATTTTCTGGGGACTGACTCCTGTTCTTTTCCCTCTGCTCTTTTTAATACCGTTCACTGTGTGGTTTAGTTCCAGTTACTCTGCTAAACTGGAGCATCGGGACCAGCTAAAATATTCTGCAATGAACCAGTGTATGTTTATCCTCTTGGCATGAGCTCCTTGGGTGTATCTCCTTTTTGTGGTTGCCAGAAGTCTAAAGCCTTTGCTTTTCACTTTTCTGGGTCTCGCCTATGAACATTCTGATGTATTTCCTCAACAGTCTGGACCTGACGCCGATCAATTCATCCTTATGTAGTTGAGCCAGCTTTCTAACTTTTTCCATTTTCTTTGCCTTGGCTTCCTATCTTGTCTCCACTGAGGGTATTAGCTTTGGCCTGCTGTCTTCTATTGCAGCTGAGAATCTAATCTGTTCCAACTCCACTAATGGCAATTATAGATACCACAATCTCAGAATTTTATAATTTTTCTTAATTTTCAGCACAAAAGTTTAGGTTTAGACATTACATTTATTACCATCTTCATATGTATCTTATGTTTCTTGAATAAAAGGGATTTGGTTAAGCTGTTCAAAAACAATCCACCAAGGCTCAAGCCTACCATGAACTAGAAACTCCTGTAACACCAAAGGTGAATTTAATACCAGCATAAATTGACATGGAACCCCTGCTTCACAATTGACACCTTCAAGCTGGAATGAAATTCACGGGTATCCTCATGAACACTCCCAGAGAGTTTGAAGAAAAAAGAAAAGGATTTAAATATTTTGCCACTGGAGGAGTCAAGTTGCTTTTATACCATCAGGTGCCAAGTATTTCGTGGTTACATAATGCTGAGGGTCACTTTTAAGTGCTAGTGATTATGTGCATAGTGTCTGGTGAATGTCATGTTGAAAGAGGAGTACCCTCAATCTGATAAATCAAAACTGTACACTTAAAGGTAATGCGTCACAGGACTGATGTCATCAACTCAGAACTGGTTTTGGAATGGACAAAGAAAGCAAAAGTAAATATCCAGTAAGATTCAAGTCTTTTTGATGCCTACAGAAAGTGTGTGAAACTTTAAAAGGAGCTTTAACAAAATCTTAGTGGTGATCTAGGTATAAAATTAGTCTTTGTCTAATTTTAGAGAAATTCAACAAAATATTTTATACTTCTACTCCCAATTTTTGTCTTTGAAGATAATTTAAATCCTATTATCTGTCTTGAAGAAAACGGTTCAAATAAATCTAATAAAAGCCCCAAATTACTATGATATTCATTACAACGATGAGTGCGGGTAAACCTCTGGCTGGAATTGAACATTTATGACTTAGTCTAGCTTCTCTTCTTCGCTGCCGCCTCCTCATCACTCTCTCTCCAAGTAAAACCAAGATGCTTCATTAGCAATCTGTTAAGGACACACACTCCCTTAGGCTGCCGCAGTCTCACAAGGCACAACATAAGAGCAAGCTGACCTGGTAAAGACCGCAAGCCAAGCAAGCACAAAGCCAGGGGAATGGTGGAACAGCAGATGATTGTGAATGGAGGTAAAGGGTGGCAGAGTCACAAGGGAAATGACTTGGTGTCTCGGGATCGGTAAAACAGTCGCAAAGCTTGCTGCTATTTTGGAGCTTTTCAAATGAATGCATTTTCTGAGTTGAGGCAAAAGCAGAACAGCACAAAGATTATGAAGATGTCTCGTATACAATATTGAGTTGTTAATTAAACAAGCTGTGCATTCAAATGTAACTTAAGACACTCAGGAAAGTTCACGAGTTGTTTGCAACAGTGCATGGCTTAGGAAAACAAATGGATGGCTTAGGAAAACAAATGGAGTCAGGCAGAGAAAAGGAAACTGAAACACTCTGAAAAAGGAGCCAGGCTCAACAATGTTCTGGCAAGAGGAGTGTTGGAGAACCGGAAAATGCTCTGGCAGGAAAATGGAGCCTGGATTGGAAGATTGAGAATGAACATGCAGGCTAAATATTTGGATGGCTCCTGTAGAAGCAAATGGACCAGCAGGCTGGTGAAGCTGAGCATTCATTCTGGCAAGCAACATTGAATCTTGGGTAATTCTGCTTCAGAAAACAACAGTACTAGATTTTAATTGCTGGTGTTTACCGGAATACTAGATATGGAGCCTGGTTTGGTATTCTGCTCAAGGCATCAGCACAACTCTTCCACCAACATCCTAATGGTCCTAATGGACGTTAGGATCGCAGGAGTCACAGCTGTCACAGGTGGAGACCTGACTAAGTGGCAAACTCACCTAGTTAGGTCTGATCTCCAATCTGCAAGGCCAAGCGACCCTTTGCAGTCTTCAGATAACATAAGATGTATTTTTTTTCAACTTGCCTAAGGAATCCAGTGTACCCTCAGATAAATACTACCAGCCTAGAACTTGGAAACATCATACAGAAAGGGTTCGGCCAAGATTTAAGTTGGAACATTATTGCTGTGAGGCGACAGGGAAAACCACCATATCAGTTTTCCGCTGCATCCATTTATGGAAAGGAGACAACATAATATTTGTTTTGTAATAACTGAACCATATTTCATGTAGGATTATTTCCAGAAGAGCATGAATGATGTTTTGCATCTGCTATTTTTTGTTTTGTCGACAAGCAGTAGATAAAAGAAATGACACCTTTTCTGAAACTGAAAATAAATCTGTTTTCATTCCACAGTGAGCTGAACTCTAAACTACAAGACACTCTTGAGCAAATAGAGGTAGGTGAATAGTCAGTTTTTACTACTAAATCTGTTATCTGGAAATGAAATGTTCAAACTACATGTAAAGTAATGTGTGATTTTTGCCTTGTGTGTTTTTAAAGATTTCAATTGAGAAAAAGCGAATTATGCTTTAATTTTATATTCAGATTGTTTGGGGTTGTCATTTTGTGTCTGCCACATATTGACACAATCTCAGAGTCAACATTATGAGCATCCAAACCTTGTAAATCGTATCTGTGTCATCTCTGCTTGTGTCGTGATGTATGTGTGTGATAAATAATAATGAAGAGGCCATTATGACAGAACCACTGCTGCTGTGCTCCAGTAGATTAACTACTTACAGTTGTGTCGGTGATCAGGAGGGACTTTTGAATGTATGCACACACATATGGCCACTTGTTTACCTATGAGCTTGAGTCGGTAAGCAAGCGATACAAAATCCTCTAAAATCATAAGAATAAACACATGAACAAATAAACACGGTTCCACATTTCCAAAGTCAGTTTCCACCAGTTGCCCTTGACTGAGTTTGCAGTGAAGGGCATCTAATTGTAGCCCTGGAAGTATTCTGAAGCAGCATGAAAAGACTTCAATTCTACATAACACCATGGTTGAAAAAAATGCAGCAAAGCCTTGGAAGCAATACACACAGACACACGATGACTTAATGGGGTGTTGGTCCCTTTTTTGCTGTCAAACAGCCTGGATCCATCAAGGCATGGCCTGTACTTGATCACCATCTGGCAACAAGATGTCACCAGCAGATCCTTTGTTTTTTTAACACACACATTTTTCACCAGGGATACCCACAAGGTATGGAAAAGTATCTATTCTAATTGATGATGGTTTCACACTTCACAAACAAACTGGGAGGGATTGCTGATTTTACTAATACGCTGATTATTTCACAAAAGGATCTGATTACATGTAAATATTGTGGACTGTCTAGCAGTAAAGTTGTACTATTTGGTGTAGCAGTTGCAGAAGCTGTATTTTTGTGTTTAGGGACTTGGTCATCTTTAGATGCATACTGTCAAAAGCATACAGCTATACTTTTCAAAGTCACTTCTTATGATTATTATCACAGGAAATATAATAAAATACTGCAATTAAATTTTAAGTCCATGTTGCCTTGTTCTTGTACCAATAAGTCTGGATGAATTTAATTTCAATTCACATCAGCCATGTCCATTAGGCTTAGAGCATCAGTTGCAGATTTTTACTTTATCCTCCTGTGTAGCATTTTCACACAAGGCTTAAGAAAACATTGGGCGATGCAAGACATTTGATCACTTGGCCTTTGTAGGCGCTTTGCCATCTGAGCTCAGATTATTGCGTCAAACCTGTCACACATCTCACCACTTCTTAATTTCTTCAAAAACATGTTCTACTTGCAACGCCTCTCTTTTCATCTCTTTATCTTTCACTTAGTTATATATTCACTCATATCCACATCCCACTACCCTGCCCTTGGCCTGACAGTTTTACATTTGCACATCTGTGTTTCTGAATCACCCTGTCTTAATACTTATAATCTCTCTTCTTTCTCCCTTTTACTTTGCCTCCTCCTCTCCTTTGCCTTCTGTCTATTTCTGTCTCCAGGAGCAGCTTGATGTCGCCCTGTCAAGGACTTGTAAGCACTTTGATGTGTTGCACTACACCAAGGTCCAGAAGGCGTACACGCTCCTTGGGAAAACCCAGGTCAGTGGTTTGTCTAATTTGTGCCTTTGGCATTTTGATGTCTGAATAGGATTATTCTTGTCCTTACTTTCTGCCTATTTCCTGTAGTTTGAGTTGCTCATCTTGACTCAAAGAGGATAACACTTTATTTTTCTTTTGTTCTTTTCCCTTCTACTATTACTTCAGAACATTCATTCAGCTGAAGTGATCAAGTCAAGGTTTATTTCTAAAAGTAATTTAGATCTAATACATTAACTTTAACCTTAAAAACCAAACTATCCTACTCAAATAAAGCAAAAATGTCTTTGCCCAACCCAGAACCTTTTGCTTTAAAATGTAACAAGTTGAGGAAACAACCCAATGGGTTGTCATTGGGTTGTCTCTCAAATCATTTGTCTGGAAATGCACAATCTCACTTAAGATTTGTTTTATTTCTAGAGTCTGTAGCTCTTAAACAACAACAACAACAAAAGCTTATAATGAGATCCTGTTTGATAATTGGGATAAATATTTTACTTTTAAAACATTATTGGAGTCCCATCCTATCTTAACTTGAAAATTCTTCTCAGTTTGCTTACATTCAACACCCCAATAGCTAAATAAATGTAATATATTCCTCAATAAGTGACTAATTGATGGAGTTCATTTTTTTTAGATATACACTCATAACAAAATTCTTCCTGATAACACGTAATCTTGCCCACGAGTTAATATCAGGTAGGACAAAAAACATATTAATTAAATATAAAGGTTATGCAAAATCCATAGAGTGACTAAAAATGGAAAAAGAGTTATTGTCAGTTATTTCAATGAAAATCATCATAGAGAGTGTCACATTTGTGACAATCTGTGATATGCTGTCATATATTTTCTCTGGTGCTGTAATATTTTAAGCTCCACAGATTTGCTGTCATTACCTTGGAGTAAAGAGTTGTTCAGAGTCTTTGAATGAACAAGGCTATGGAGCATGTATGTCATCTTTTGTGATCCTATTATAATGTCTTTGCCTGTCAGCTAAATGTCAGGCACATACCTTCCCCTTAGGTGGGATTCGGATTACTCTCACTATTCTTTAGAAAATATAAAACATGTTTCTTTTAAATGTCAAAACAACAGGGAGGATCCGGTCAAGAGCATATGTATACCCAAATGTACTTTACACATAAAGTTATCAACTCTAAGAATGCACTGAGATTTCCGTTGAAATGCTTTAAAGAAAAGAAATGTTTAGCTAATCTCAAAACTTTGGCTATTAATGTCTCTAAAATATATTTCTGTGTGCTGAACTGAGTTAACCAATGTTGTTTCATTGATTTTTAGCACAATCACACTCCATTAATTATGGGCTTTTAATGATTTAGTAAGACCGTTCTGTTTCGAAAGAGAAGTTATTATGCAGAATACATTTAGAAAGAAGAACTAAGTTCACACATTTGCATCCCCTGTTCATTTTCAATTAACTGATAACAGAAAGAAGAATGGTCAAATATCCAACAAGAATTAAGCCACAACTTTATTCATGGCCAGAACTGTCTGTGGTTAAGGTGCAACTTGTTAGACATCAAGCCAACTAGTTGAAGGGATGGATGTGTAAATTTGAAGAGGAGAGACAATTTGTCAGTTCTCTACTGGACATTCAGTAAAGAACATTCAGGGTAAATTTAATCCCAATTTTGGGACCAGTCAAAATGGTGTCCATCTTGGTGTTCCATATTCAAAAAAGTAGTAGTTTAAATAAATCATTTAAACCCAAATTGAAAGTGAAATTCATCCCCTTAAATATAAACTGCTGAGTGGAGCTATCAATTTTTTTCCTACACAATTTTTTGATATTATACAGCAGGTTTAATTTGTGTGGCGCAGGATTGCCATTACAAAATCTAAATATCCTGTATCCTCTGGTTCACAGAGCATATGTTAGGAAGATTGTGGGCATTTGCCTCATTAAAGCATGAATATAAAATCAGAGTTTCTTATAACTTCTTGAATTAAATAATCATTAATCACAGGTACCATTAGCTTGCACCAGTGATGATGTCAGTGAATACTTAGTGTGCCTCTTAGCTCCAGCAGCCATCCTTGAGGTGGACGCTGCGTCACTGAGGGTTGTTGAAAAAAATGTTTCATTGTTACTAGGACAACAAGCTTTTTCAGGCACAATAAAATCTAAAGAGGTCTTTTGGTGGTTGCCATTATGCTGAAGTGCTTGGCGTTTTTGATTGGTTTGTTACACCTTTTCAACATCATCCGTATATTATATTAGTCTGAAATTCAGCTGCTACATTTTACTGACGTATCTGGTTAGAATTGTTTGTTTGTTGATTAGACACTTTGATTTAATACTTTCCGGCTGGATAATTGGTTATGCTTTACAAGCTTCACAAAGCAGGTAGCATTTGGTATGTTTGTTATTATCAAGATACAGAAAATTGGATTTGTTTCTCTGCTGTTTATTTTAATCAGGATTTGGAAGAAAGGTACAGGAGAGTAGGGTTATTGTTATGGCGTATGCCATTTTTTCCCCCCTGCTTTCCTTTCTTTTCAAACAATTTTCAGTGTATTTTGAGTTTTGGTGAGGTGAAAGTCCTTGTAGAAAGAGGTGCTTGAATTACTTTTATTGTCTGAAAGGTTTGAGGGCCGTAGTTTGTGGTCAAGGCCTGAATGTAAGAAAATCTAATTACACTCCAGCATCCGTTAAGCGAGGGCATCACTCAGCAGCACGCCGTCGTCTGTTAAACTCTGGTGTTGTCATTTCTGGAGGGTTCAAAGATGAGACAGTTGAGATTGAGAGGACAGGAGGCAGGATGATGCAAAAGAGAACGTCACTGCAACCATTACTTTCCTTTAAATTAAAAGCAGACACATTGAAGCTCTTACGTGGGTACAGTGGGGGGATCAGGAGAGTGGAATTTGAAACTTCTATTTACTTCTATAATAAAAAGCTAAATTATTTACAGAGTTGAAGCAATTTTCTGTGAAAGGTAATAATGGGAAAATAGAGCAAAGCCAAAGGTTCTCCAGGGTAACGTTGCAGATAATTAGTTTCTCAGGATGATGATGTATTAATTACTTAAATACTTCATGTTAGTAATTTGTGATGTAATCTGAAAGTTAAACTTAACATAAGAAAGGAGCACATGTATTTACTATCTCATATAAATGCTCACACTGTTTTTACAGGTGGATAAAAAGATGCATAAAAAACCTTGGTGTATCGATAGTGAGCAAGTTTTTTTTACTTAAACCCTTCAGCTTAATAGAATTTATATGGAATTTTAATGTGAAGAAAAATAGAAATGGTCAGTCTAAGAAATATATTGAAAGCATAGAATGTAAATATCTGAAACTGACAAACTCTGTGAAGGTTTTTGATGCTTTGATTTAAGTAATTCAATATGGTTTTATTGATTTGGGCTGAATTGTAAATGAGAAGGGTAGTCCTGCAGTGTGAAGGCCTGTACAGTGCAGTGAGGAATATGTCAATCCCCTCTGACTTACAAAGACAGTCTCTAATTTTTATAGTAGTTTTTTAATGGACAAAGAAAATAACCATAAAACAGAAAAGTATTTTGTATAGAAGTAAAATGGGCCAGGCAGAGAGTCTGACCCAACCTTCAAACGAACCCAACAACTTGGCAATCACTTCAACCCAACCAATCAAACCTAACTAATCCAATCCAATTTCCAACCAATCAAATTCATCTAACAGCCAGCCAATCAATTTATCCTAAACCATCCACCAGCCAATCAGTGAGTTTGATTGAAATCCAACTTAACAAAACTGTTTTCTTAAATTTCCTTTTGTTCATTTTTGTTTCTATATCAGTCTTAGAAAAGTCCTTCGACTGGCAAATCTTTGACGAGAACATTTTTGCCAACTTTACAGCTATTTAAATCTAATTTATATATTTTTGTCTTACGATAAAACATTTAATATTTCAATTCAATCACTCATTTTCCATACCAGCACAAACATTTTTACCCTATAGCATTACTGATTGCTACACATTTTTTGAGATTTCCCCCTAAAGAGAGCAGCTTTATCAATCAGTTCAGTGTGAACAACAGGTGCAAAAGGCAGTCTAATCTGTTGTTTTTCACTGCACAGTTTTTCAATTTGAAACACCAGGTGGACAGGTTGTGTATAATGGGGTACAGGCACTAGAGTCGCGTCCCATATTGAGATGCCGAAATGAATGTTTTTTTTTTGTTTTTAGTTTTTAATTTTTTACACTGTTAAACAGCCCTGACAACATCTTGGCACCACTGTTGTCTTACTAATCTTTACTGTCTCTTTAGACTGCTATGGATCAGCTGCACATGCACTTCACCCAGGCTATCCACAACACAGTGTTCCAGGTCGTCCTGGGGTATGTTGAGCTGTGTGCTGGCAACGCAGACACCAAGTTCCAGAAGATGCAATATAAGGACTTGTGCACGGTAAGGACAGGAGTGTGTGTGCAGGATGTCTGTGTAATAATGAGATAAAGTGAGTACTATAACACATGCAAAGCCTTTGCCTTTGCTGTGATAAATTAACATGATGTATCATTTATAGCACGCACAACCGCACATCAAATTATTATTTTCTCTTGCAGCTCAACCCCTCATTCACATTTGTTTTACTGTACAGCTAAACATAAATATGCTTCATTTCATGACATGGGAATTCTTCACAGTTCCCTCGCAGGGTGAAGTGAAGGATGAGATCGTGTAGCCAGTGATTGAGCGCGTGCTGCATTGTAGCTCCTCACGAGATAATTAATCTTGCTCCCAACACAGAATAATATTGCTGCGGTAGCACCCTTTGACAGGCCCACACATCTAAGTCGCCCTTTGTCTTTTTCTATCCCCTCCTCCTCCCAAACAAATTTTATTTGCATGCTCAGTAAGCCATAACTTGACCAATACATTACAAACTTGTCGAGAGAGCATCCCCCTCGAGGCTGTTTTAATCTGACCAAAAGAATGGAAAGAAAGTATGAGGCGGTAAATGTTATCGCATCCTTATGGTGAAATATTCTTTGCTCCATTTGCCATTGCAGTGTGAGAGCACAACATTTGCCAGGGGGCGTTGCCAGCTGTGCTCATGTCAGCGATGGCCCGTCCTTTACCTCTTACCTTTGTATTACCTCTTTTCTCTGTCACCCATCATCTGTTGCTCTGTTTATGCATGTTTCCCTGTCACACTCATTATATTGCTTCTCCTTGGCATTTTCAAGTGCCCAAGGTCAAGTCTTCAACTAAATCTGTGAAGCAGTTTTGTTGTTTTGATACTTTTTTTTTTTTGCATCCACTCTTTCAACCTCCTCTGCAGAGTCATTAGTGTGCTCCATGTTCTCAATTCAGGCTGTACAAATACTCCCTGCAATTCCATTTATTTTTTGTGTGCCTTTAACTGCCTCTGAGAGTAAGTGCGGATCTGACCGATGGCGTGCATAAAACTCTGCCATGGTTACAGACAGATCTTAGACTTCAGTTGTGTTTGATAGATTTCCTCTCACACAGCGTGTTGCTGGGCTGATTCTTTTAACACTACAAATGGGCACTGGAGGTTTAAGCTCTCTGTGTTCAGACTGTGAGAATGTTCTGTTACTGTTCCAGCTATGTGATGCTAAAGGGGCAGTACATTCTCACACACTCAAATAAAGGTCCATGCAAACACCCACATGCACTTTATATCTGCCAGTGAGAAGAATTTGAACCTGTGTGCAGAAAGTATTAGGAATTTTTTTCCTTGCTTCATCATCTCATGGTAGGTTGGTTTCTCCAGGCCATGTCTGCCCACCTTAAAATTATTTGGTGCTTGGGTGCTGTGGAGGCGTAGGGGTAAAGCACAACCATCATGGAGGCCTTAGTCCTCGATGCTGACGTCACAGGTTCGAGTCCTCACCTGATGACCTTTGCCGCATGTCTTCCTCTCTCATTACCCACTTTCCTGTCAATTTGATATCAAAGAAAGGCTATTAGAGCCGATAAAACCTTTAAAAAAATTATTTGGTGCTTGATTGCTTAACTCATTAATTCTCTGCTCTCTTATCCTATTGTATTCTGTAACGCTATATTTATAGTTTTAGACGATGGATTGAAAGCTTGTTTCTAAACCTTCTTTACTAAACCTTCTGTTCCTGACCTTTTTGTCGTGTTGCTCGGTCTTTCGTCACGTTGTATGTTCTCTTATATTTTTAACAAACCTCTGAGACTTTGGCAAAACAGCTGTATGTATTCTAAGATTAATTTACACACCGGTAGGTTTGAATATTCCTACAATTCATTGGGAATGGTATATTTCTCTCCTTGTATAAGCTTTTATTTTTAAACAGAACATGAATGTTGAGGAAATAAAGTCTGGTGAAAAACGTGATTTTTTGTTCAATAACACATTAACGTCGCGTTTCTCCCCTAAGAATTTGGGCTGGAGTGAGAGTACTGATCTTGTGAAACCCTGACAAAAGAAATCAAAAGTCACTGTTTGCAGAGAAGAACAAACTTCTGACCGTTTTCCCTAGACAAATAAAGCTTCAAAAAGTGTCCCAACCCCGTGAACTTACTGCTAAGTTATGCTCTTTAAAAATTCAGGAGAAATGGGAACATCGGCAAAGGTCAGTTCTGATTGTGAAAGGGTCTTATTAATTTTACAACATCTCATTAAAAGATACTTTCACATCTTATTCATTCCCTGGTATTCCTTTTCCTCAATGCAAATAAGAGAATTTACTTTAAAAAAACCATAGGTGGGTGGAGAAGTTTGGCTATGCATTCTTCTGGAGTTTCAACAACTATAAATTATAAGCCTTTTCTAAAGAGTCTTTCCTTTTTGGACCTGAATATCTTTTGTGTGCAAAAGTTTATTTTTGTTTTAATGCTTCTTATTATGTGGTTGTTTTTGACATCTAATAAATTTGAAATTTAGAAAAATTACATTTTTGTAGTTACTGCTGTTTGTAAGCACAAAAAGCTTCCTCATTTATTCTTAACAAAGCAGTGATGGGCTGTAAATGTAAAATACCTTTCCTATATTCATTAGTTTTAAAACTTTTGAATGTATTCTTGGGGAAAAAAAAAGTTTTTGTCATTGCAGCACAGCAGTGATGACACATTAGTTGACTCAGTTTGCCTTCTGCTTTAGATACTTAGTGGAAATGCAACAAAATGACGGAGCTTTGTAAAAGTAGCCCCAAGTTGTTCAGGTACTGAATGGTGCTATTGGAAAAGCATCTTAAGCTTTGTTCACAATGATGGGTGAAGTGACCGTTTTCAGTCCAGTTATTATGTCCCAGTCTGTGTCCGTTGAGCCCTTCAACAATCTACAGACACGTATATCACACACAAACAGAACAGCAAAGCGCTTCTGTGTGGGTGTAGCTTAGGTTACTTCTTCTCATTAAAGGCTCCCTGTGCAGAAGATCTCCACCCACTCACTGAAACACCTGTCACCCCACTGCCTTGGCAACACACTCTTGTGGCCGATGGAGAACATAAAAAGTCAGTGTTGGAGTGGTATCGTCCGAACTGGCCTGGAGTTTTTCAATGCATGCTAGAAATGTACTGAATTAATTGGCTACTGTGCTCTAATGGTCTCTAGCCTTCTATAATTGTGTTATTAAAAAACCTCTCACCTCAACATGCCAAATTCTTGTGATTGTCTGTGACTTGTTCAACTAGTAATTATTATTATTGCCAGGTTGCTCATAAGTTGCATGACCTTTCAGTTCCTTTTTGCTATGGCTGATTGTAAAGAAAATAAACTGTGAGGTCACATCAAAATTAACCTGTCCAGGTAAATCTGCAGACTGTAAATTTTATTCTTCAATCCAATATGGAGGCAATGTATGAAATGTGGATGCTTTATAAATGAAACATGAATGTCAAAGACATTACTGGACTTTATGTTATGCAAAATATTCTTAATTTCTTCACATAGAATATATATTAAATACTTACCTCATGGTAAGACAAAAAAAAAAAATACATATTGTGTGTTATAATCCTGCTCTGAAAGCTGTGTATACTTCACTGCTGCCACGGTTGGAATATCCCGCTTGTTTATGTTCTAACTGTTGTTTCGTTCATCTACTTGTGTTTTGCTACTGTTTTTCCTCTTGATTCACAATTTAAAAAAAGTAGTATGTACTGTTTAATTCAAATCAAAGAAAATCCAATTTAAAGAAAGAAATGTCAAATATTTTGTGACTGTGCATGTGTAAAGTTTGTGAATCCCCAGTATTATGTGTGTAAGGCTCTCATCTTTGTTTATTCTGTCAGGATTAGATTTTTTTTCTAAAGGTTTGACCTCTGTTTGATTACTTATCCTCCCTGGGAACTGTCAAGCAATGAGGAAAACCTCTAGAGCCAGACGTGCAGTAGTGTTTGACCTTAAAAAAAATGTTGGTGCAGGCAGGGGTTTTCTTAATATTTAAGAATGAAGACCCACATTCCAGGGTGCTACTTAGACAGATGTTTTGAAACTATTTTTTCCTGTTTCATTATAATGAAAGATTACAGGTGCTGATGGCTTGTGATATATTGGCTACCCATTGAAAAGTGACAAGTCAAACATTTTTTGTAGTTGCTTATAATTGATACTACTTTTTGTGTCTTTCCACTTGTGTCTTGAATATTTATCTTTGGTGACGAGTTCCAGGTCTTTATAGTTGACGACTCCTCACTATCACCCTAACAATCGGCTCCTTTCTGACATTCTGCTTCAGATTAAGTTTAAATTGTTTTCAAACAATGATGATTGGATGATTTTGACAGGACAATTTCTGGGGTTGCTTCAACACAGGAGATTGTCTGTTGTGGATGTAATCTCAGAGCTGGAGTTGTGAGGAAGTTTCATTTTACACCAACTCAATACAGAAACAAACAACCCAGAAAATAGCAGATGAGGGTATTTGTTGTATTATCGTAAAATCCACACAACTCCAGTTACGTGTGAAAAATAAGGTGGCAGTAAAGCTGGCTTTTTTTTTTTCACTTACTAGCAATGCAAAACAAGCTAATTAGATGTCATAAAATAATAAGACTTCCAATCAATAATTAAAGTCTATGGAAGACCTGTTGTCATAAAATATTTCAGTATGTACATTTGTTTGTCCCAATACAATTACAGATCACTTCTTGATTGCAATGTGTGCATGACAAATATTTAGCCAAGTTGTAGACATTTTCAAAAACTGTATTTAGAACATTCATGTAACCTACCCATTAATTTCTTTTCATGTGGCTCTTAGAAGTGAAGTATTTATGACTTGCTGAGAAGTAAACAGTTCTAGAAAATGATGCCTGATCTAGTTTTGTCTTCCTTGCGCTTTTCTTTTGGCAGCACATCACCCTCGACAGCTACATCCCCTGCCTGACAGATCTCTGCAAGGCTCTTTGGGAGGTGATGCTGAGCTACCACCGCACCATGCAGTGGCATGAAGAGCATGATAAACAGAAGGCCGTACCATCACAAGGTAGCAGTATTCTCTGGGTAATTAGTGCTGGTTTGTAAAGCTGGGATAGGTTTCCCTCAACCAGAGTCATGTGTGGGTGTGGCTTCAGTTAATCTGTTAAAAGGAAATTACAGAAATTAAGTTTTGTTTTGCTTTGTCCTGACTTTTTAACATTTGCTATACTTTGATTTGTTTATTGATCTTTTGTTTTGCATGCAGTTTCAGTTAGGCCCAGTGGTTTAGAAAATTAAATTGAAAGACATAAAAAAAAAAGCATAAAATTATTTTTGCTTTTGCTATTCTTATTCATGGATCATATGTCAAATAGCCTAAAGGACAAACGTACGAAAAATACAGCTTAAATTTCAGTTTATTTTGAGGTGGAACAAATTGCGTTGGTTACCCTCAAGCTCTACACTGCGTTCAACTTGGATATTTGCTTGGATATTGGAATGAATTCCCACTTAATTTCAGAGCATCTTTGTTACAATTTGGAATATCAATGAGATTTTTTGTTTATGTGGTGGTAAGTTTTATTAACCACACATTTCAGCAACAGTATTTCTCAGGATCTTATGCATTCAAATATTACAAGAACACTTTGTGTTCAGAATGCATTGATGGACCCCATTGCCAGCAGAATGAATGCTCAGACCATCAGTCAATGCTCAGTATGACTGATGGTCTATGTCATGTCAACGCTCTTTTATTTCTTTTATGCTTTTATCAACTCTTGTACAATGGAGAGGCTGACATTCTTAATGGAAAATCTATTTTTCTTCTTGATAGACCTTTCATCTTAGTGCACTAATTCACAAAATTTTGCTTGGATGTACATGTAAATCTATTATATTGCATTCTTGACATCCCAAAGCTTTTTTTCCCACTACACCATGTTCATGATTCAGATCATGAAAACACAAAGATATATAAAGTACTCTTAGTGGGTAATGTCTTCCTATTTTTATTTTTTTTTTTCAATATTCAACAGATGCCATCATCCTTTGAGGGTAAAGGACATATTCAAATTTAACTTTCACCAGTCACATCTATCATCTCAATATTTTATTGGCTGTCACTTATGTCTTTGGTGCAGAGGTGACCTCCGCTCTGGCTTTGTAGTGGTTTTCTCTTTTTCATCTTTGCTTTTGGGGAGGAAGTGTGTGAATGAATTGGGTGGGGCTTTTGTTATGTAGAGATTTCTTGAAGAGGTTTTGATGATCCCATTGAACACGGTGTTCTGACTGCACTTACGCCAAAGCTCCAAATGTCCACCACCTACCAATCATATTTCTGCAGTAAGTAAAAACTGACAGGCGCTACTTTGGTGGGATATCAAAAATCATGCGCTTAATAATGTGTCAGTCTCTTTTATCCACAGGGCAAAGGCAGTGAGGTGCTTGGGGCATCATGCTAAGTCAGAGCCTGACAGCTAGTCCTTTGAGTCTTGTTTTCTGTGATGTTCTTTATGCATTCATTGGACATTTAAAAGGTGTTTTCTTTTGTCAACACAAACAGCAAATCAGCTAAAGCCACTAAATGTATTTAGATATCTAAACTGTGAGAAACTGAAGTTCAAACTGAGCGTCAGAACTGGAATCAAAGGGGATTTAAGGTGCTTTGAACGTTGCATGGTCTTAGTACCAAGCAGGTTGGTCTGAGTATTTCAAAAACTGCTTCTTTCCTGGGATCTTTGCATACAAACATTCCTGTAATTTACAGAGAAATAAAGAGAAAATGCCCAGGTAGCCGTCACATGGATGAAAAGTTCCTTGTTGGTTTAAAAAAACTGCTTGTTTCCTGAAGCCTTTTAGAAAATCTGTGTTTCATTTTTGTATGATTTAAATAAATCATTTTTGTATGATTTATTTAAATCTTGATTTTTAAATAAATTTTGGTTTTCATTTCTTCATTGTGTGTGTTAGAAATTATTGCTTTATGTTAATAAAATGACCAGACTTGAAATAAGTTTCCAAGAATTAAGTCCATATGTCGTAACTGTGCTATCACTGGCTCCTCTATCTGATTTAACAGAGATATTTATGAACATTGCTAAAGTGCATGAAGTAGTATTGTTACATTCAAAGCTCCGTTGGTGTTTTAATACTGCATTTTTTTTTTCTTCTTGTTGTGTAAAACATTTTTTAGTTTGAAAACATTCATTATCTACACTGAGAACAGCAAACAGATGGCGGGTGCTGAGTCAAACGACCTGCACAAGCTGGAAAAGAGAAAAAAAAAAATACATTATTGGCTCTGTGTGCATTTTTAGTTACTGATTTGAGAGGAAATGAAGTCCTGTTTTACTGATGTTGACACAGTAACATCAAGGGTTACTTGATTAAAGATAGGGTTTAAACAAGGCATGTTTAAACAAGGCATGTTTAAACCCTATCTTTTCTCCCAGTGTGACACATATAAAATAAGGCAACTATCAAAGTAAACCAGCCTGCACTCGAGCTGCTTTAGTGGCATAGAAATATTTCATAGAAAACTTTTGCAAAAAAAAATGTTTTGAACTTTCAAAAGTACTCAGATTGTTCTCCAGCTCTGCTTTACTCACCTATATGCAATTGTGCTCCATCAGGAAGAAAAAAAATAGATAACATTGCTACAATCATTACCCAGCCTCTTGTTTGCAGACAGAAAAGGTTCTGAAATCGTTTTGTGATTTCAGAAATAAGTTAGGTGGTTTTGTAGAAATAAATTACTGACCTATTACTTTGTCGTCTGTTTGGGTGTAGAATGAGGGAAAAGCTTTATTTATACTTGTAATTAGGGGATTGTCTGGGGAAAAGGAGGCTGTCCTCTTAATGGTCACCTGTGGTGCATTTGCTGGCAAGTGCAGTGCAGTACAGATGCTCAATTTGCACTGGCATAATGTTAGTCCAAAGGCTTTTCTCGTCTGTTTCCTGCAAACATATTAACACTCGCAACTTTTAGGAAGAGAGGTGACTGTTAAGAAAGGGATATTTGTTTTTATATATTTAATTCTATAGCACTGATCGATTTCAGTTTTCGTGGATGACCTAATCAGTTAATCATTAGCAGTCTCAGCTTTCTCTCCTTGTTTTTGAGCTTGGAGCTTTCTCCAAATCAGTTTCAATTCATTTTCCCCAAATTCTTTTGCTGTTTCTCACAGCCCCGCTCAGACAGTGCCATCAGTGTGCTCATTAAATCGAATTTTATGTGTCAAGCTGCTTTCTCACCTCTTACTTTTTATCTTTTAATGAGTCATAAACTTGTTTCCACTATCTCTGTCAAATATTAATAATTGTAAAAATCTGACCAGTGATATTAGGGTCAAGAGATCACAGTTGGGAATCAAAATATTCTGCACTGCATTGGAGGAAATAGTTGATTATCCATAAATGGTAGAATTGAAAAATGGTACAGGGCTGTCAACTGAATTATATCAGAATAAATGAAAAAAATACTGAAAAGTTTATGCAGCTTCTTAAGTTGTCACAATACTAAAATTCAAGCCTGATGTACTTTATGCAATTTCCAAGAATGATGGGTCAAAAACAATGCATTAAGTGACATAGACGTTTTTCCTCTGGCAGCTCCAATAAACCAAAATATAAATGTAAATTAAAGACCATCTCATTTGGATTTTAAATATTTGAGTTTCAAGCTCATAGACAAAAATAGTTATTTCCATCATTACTTGTCTGCCAAATGTTCCCATAGAATGAGGATGTTAGACATTGGCCACCAATGAATGACACAGTGATCACTCATAAAAAGTGATGGTTCAATTTCCAATTTTTTTTTTAAGTAGGTAACAAACACTGCAGTGGTTTGGTTGTGTTTATCATAGGAGCAGTGAATAGAAGCAGCAGAAAGTCTCACTTTTCTCTACATTGTCAGTTTGTGGTTCTTATACTTATTTTTTTATGTAATTGACTTCTTATCTGTCAAATCATATTTCTAAATATACGTAGACTATTTTTATCTGTTAGACATGCTATGTAATTAAAAGATTGCTACATGAAGTCTGACTTTATCTGTCTATGTCATAATGCATGTTCTGGATGCCATCAGACACTTTCTGTCAACACAGAGAATATAAGTAAAAAATTAAGGAAATTGGATACATTCATGTTCTTAGTTGAGGAACTATATACTTGTCTGACAACCTACCAGTTAATTCAACTCTGTCTTGAACTTGGTCATTTTTAATTGGAAAAATTCTGTCCTCATTACTAGTTCTTCAAAATTTGGGGTATCAAAAGGAACATTAATTTTACGGATGTTCCTTGCATCGCTGGGTCTTTGGGGAATGCCTCAATGAGTTGGAATAAGTAGCTGTGGTACTTGTGTCAGTGCTGGTCCCAGTTTTTATATAACAATTACTTTCTCATTCACGGCCAGGATTTTTTGCACATTGCTTTTCCCTTAATGCATAAAATCACTATATGAAACTACTTTTAAATTTGCTCAAGTTATGGTTTTTCAGTATTAAAATTATAAAACATTTGCAAAAAAAAAAGTGTTGGGGAGCAAATCTTTTCTTTTACACCACTGTAAAGGTCAGTTATTACATTTTACCAGATAGATATGGGATATCTTTTCCATATTTTTGCTAGTGTATAATTTATTACCTTCTAAATAAAGTATAACCAACCACATTCTGGTAATGTGATTTATTTTAAGAATGACAGCTGACTACTTATTGACTTAAAGGCTAACTGGTGCTGGCTTTCATAAAAATCTATTTTCTGCGAGGGAAGCAGCTTGAGATTTATCGAAGCAATTTTCAGCTAAAGAGGAGTATTGATGTTGCCATAACGCTGTCAGCTGATCTAAGGGGACAAAAACAATGGAGACACAATAAAGAGGATTGTGAGCTCATGATGGAGAAGGAATCCTGTCTGACAGCAAGCAGGACTCAATATTTAGCGGTCGCCCATGCCTGTACTGTTAGCCTCCGAGCCGCTGTCAGCCGTGTATTTCTGCTGGGAGTTTGTGACCTTCATGCCTTTTAGATGTTGAGTGGCAACCAGGGCTGACAGCTTTTCTCAGCTGAGTCATCAGCTGACAGGGAAGAACTTTAATAATCTGGCAAATTTACTGATCAAATAAAGCCACATTTTCACATTCATGTTTCTATTTATCGGAGCAGTAGAAATGTTTGTATGTATCCTTTGTCAAACAGCAATGAGCATTTTTAATCAGCTCAACTTAACTGGCTGCTGATCTAGTTTTCGGTGGAAAACCATAATGGAAAGACATTATCTCTGTCCTTTTCATTAATGTCCAATAATGCTTTTTGTGTAATTTCTTTGATTTTTCCTGTAGATGATGCAGCAGGAGAGCCTGATGAGTTGACTGTGGACCGCAGCTATGTGAAGAAAAAGCTGGAACATGGACTGACGCGGATCTGGCAGGTTTGCAGTCAAACGTTACGTTTTGTCTTGTTTTTTTCTTCCCAATTCATTAGCTTTCTATCAGGTTCTGATTTCACTTACAGCGTTCATCTTTCAAATTACCCAATCCATCCCTGTCTCAACGTCTTTCCTCAGGATGTCCAGTTAAAGGTGAAGGTGTATATTCTGGGAACGGACATGTCAAACTTCAAATACGATGATTTCATAGTGGTACTCGATGTCATCAGCAGGTACGTGTCAGGGTCAGTCCAGACAGCTCGCTCTCCTGCTAATTGGGCTTCATTCTCTTGCTTTCGCCGTTCCCTCCTCCTTGGTTTACATTAAGCAGGTTGAGCTGCAGAATTTTTCAGTGTGGTCTGTCTCCATCAGAGTACTTATTCTTTGATGCAAATCCTCAAATTAGGGAAATTAATCTACACCACTGCCTAAGAAGGTTTTATGAATGAATGTATATTTAGATTTGTCATTACTGGCTAAATTTACTGTGACTATACCTGTCCTTCCTTATCCACTAATCTATTTTCATAATATATTATTAATAATGCTATACTACTCATTACAATGTTGTACAGTGCTGCTTTTTAGTTAATTAATCTGGTTGACCTCCAGGATTTTTTAGTGTTGTCTGTCTCCATCAGAAACTTTAACAAACTTCGAAACATGCTAAGAATGAAATACCGCATGAACAAGATAAAAGTAAAAACAGACAATTAGATAAATTGCAATTACATTCATTAATCCAATATGTGATTAAAAATAGAAATTCATGCATGTTCGATAAAATTGTAAACAAGTGTAAGGAAGTAGATGAAAACATCAGATTATTAAATTTTTGGAGATAGGAATTGTTTTGGCTTATTAAACACATCCTTATGTTAGGTTTTCTTTCCCTCTTTTTCTGTCTCATGTCTGCTGAGTTATTGTTATGTAAAAAGTGAGCTTATATTGCATCTGTCTGCTTTCTGTCAAATAGACACACACTGCAAAAAAATACTCCAGAGCCTTCAAATTCTGTTTGATATGTCTGCATTTTTTGTGTCCTAAATCGGTAAATACAAACACAAATATAAAATAAAATTGACTTTTTTAATGTTGGCACAGAGGCAATAAGTAATAGGTTTGTACTACTCTGTAGCAAAATCCCTGTAATGTACCCTAAATTTCAGTTTTTCCATACTGTTGCGCATAATGCATCACATTTTGCCAGGATAAAATTCTGTTGTATTATGTAATAAAATACAACAAAAGACAATCCAAAATAACTAAGCTCTGATTAAATGTTTTTGAGGGGATTTCTTTTCTACTGTTTTTCTCTGACCTTATCGTGTTCTGCTTTTTCAGGTTGATGCAGGTTGGTGAGGAGTTCTGTGGCAGCAAGTCAGAGGTTCTGCAGGAATCTATCAAACGTCAGAGTGTGAACTACTTCAAAAACTATCACAGGTGAGAAGAACTAATTGCTCTTTTCAATAATATGAAACTTAACAACTAAAAAAAAAAGGTCTTTATATACTGTAAAAGTAAAAGCCTTCAAGACTGTAAGTTGTTCAATAAGGAGAGAACGTTCTATGCAAAATGGTAGCCATCGGCTAATTCTGACACACTCCATCACTTGCATAATCCTCTTTGGAATAAATGTGTAATTACATGGCAACACTCAATGAGGAGAAAAAAAAATCCCTTTTACATCCTGATTACATTAGAGCCTGCCAACCTCATGAATATGTGCTCACAGTCACAGGCGGCACCCTGTCATCAGAGAGGACGCACATTGATCAGCATTTAGGTTACGTGGCAGCGATCATTGACGAAACATCCAAAGATCAGGTGACACAAGGCAGACAGAATGAATACATTTTAGGGTTTATGGAGATGGAATGGAGATAATTTGGGTATGAAACCTACTTGTAATTGAAAGATTCTAGGACGAGTGGCAGATGTCTACAACATTGATGATGACACCTTGAGAATGATTTAGTGACCATTAAGTTCAATATGAGTGTTGTAAAAAATGACAGAAATGTTAGCTTTTTCGCTGACTTGAGTTATTTTCTTAGTTTAATCATCTTTTAATTCTTAATTCAATCTGCAGTAGCTACATTTTCCAATTAGTGCACGTACCAAGCTTTGTTGAACGTGCAATTTATTTTTTTTTCTTTCCGTGTTCCGTGTCCTGTCATTCCTTATATTTCAAACACCTTTTAAGACATAAAAGGTGTCCTGCAGAGTTTAAAGCGAACAATGTGATGACATGTTACACAGTATGAGATGATATTAACTTGGCAGGTGAAAGCCACGGTGGCTGTTTTGAGCTGTTAACACATCGAAACCTGTTACAGACCGGACACATCTTTCCTCCTTCCTGCTGAGTTTCAGTGACCTTTTGTTCATGTTCACACAGTTAATCTCAGATTGTCTGAACACAGGATCTTAACACAAAAGGTCATATGTTAGCTCTTTAACAGATAATGTTTTATTGATTCATTGTTTTTTTGTTTTTTTTATTCATTGTCGTTCTCATTTCTTCTTCTGTTTTTTTTGCCCAGAGCACGACTGGAAGAGCTTAGGATGTTTCTGGAAAATGAGACATGGGAACTATGTCCAGTCAAGTCCAACTTTAACATTGCCCAGCTCCATGTAAGTGAAAGTAAAAAAAAGCTGGATTAAGATGATTTTTATTCATGCTTTGTTCACATATGGCGACCCATTACCATTATAAATTTACATAAAAATCTAAATCTCCTCATATTTTCCACCTTTGGGTGAATGAGTATGTGTGTCGGAGTGTGCTCATTATATAACCTAATGAACATGAAACGGCTGTCATCCCCAGTGGTATGCAGATTGG
This sequence comes from Poeciliopsis turneri, assembly GCA_922788865.1. Taxonomy (NCBI): domain Eukaryota; kingdom Metazoa; phylum Chordata; class Actinopteri; order Cyprinodontiformes; family Poeciliidae; genus Poeciliopsis; species Poeciliopsis turneri. The sequence continues at coordinate 74,817 of CAKLNU010000065.1, forward strand.
TTTTTTTGGGGGGGGGGGTTTCCGCACTCTTAAGCAATAGTTAGTGCAAGTGAAAAGTTTAATAGCCCAGCCTTATTTGTACCAGATGTCCTTCGCATAGGATAACCAACAATTATAACTTTGTGTCTGATATATTTAGCTTAATTTAACCAGAACATAAATGATCACTGCCATTTCTACCACTTTCGGAATCAGCCAGATTGTGGTTGAATTGGTCCTATGGGGCGCATTGAGTACGCATTAAGCTCCCCATTTTGAGTGATGTAGCATGAGTGTTCCCAGACTGATTTAAGCAGACCCGGATGCTATTAAGCTTGTAATGGTTTATGAATGTGGATCGTAGCATGCCTGCATCACAATGGATTCATTAGTAGAGAATTTGCCATGCACAAGTCATCTCAAGGAAACAAGCTAACATACCCACAGTGGGCTGGCAGTGCTCCAGGTGATTTAAACACATCGCCCCAATTCTTTGAGTACACTAAATAGTATCTAAATATCTGTAAAAAATGTACGTATGCAAATCTGTATGTGTCGGTCTCCCTGTGATTCTCTTCTACAAAAAATTCCTCACATCTCCAAATTGCACATGTACTTGTTGACTGAAGTAAGTTGGCAATGAGGTTGCAGCTAAAAGCAAAAACGTTTTCATCAAGGTGGCAGAATAGGCTCCCCATATACAGAGGCGATTGTCCTGGTTTTGATTCTCTACCTTGAGACCTGCTCTGCATTTCTTCAAAACTTCTCACTCCGCTCCCTTCCTGCCTGGTATCTTTCAACAAAGGTCACTGTGCATCACTTCAAAGTGCTACATGGCATGATGTGCTTGGCTGCTGTACCCTTAACCTGCATTCTCTCATATCGCAGAAACCAACCATATTTATAAGGGAATTTTGTATATTACTTGTGCGGATATCAATATCAGTTTGTGGCAGTAGTATAGTACTTTGGTCGGTAACAAAAAGTCTTTCACTACCAAGGCTACCATCACACTCAAACAAGAGTCCAAGGTACATCCAAACAGTCATGGATGGAAATTGTGGTTCAATTTTAACCAGATCTAAAATAAGCTTATTGTAAAGACATTTAAAAAAAAATATTATCTATCAGTCCATAGTGTTTTTCTTTTTCTTTTTTGTGTGAGATAGTATAATTGATGTTGACTTAAGATGAAAATTGTATTTTTGTTGTCACATTCTCTCTAATCCAGGAGTTCAAGTTCATGGGCCAGTGCCGCTCTCCCTCCGTTTCCCCAAGCAGACAGGCTGCCTCCTCAGCTGGCCCGGCTCTGGAGGAGCTGTCACTTTTCCAGCAGTATCATCAGGACGGGAACCCCTTTGAGATGCACATTGAGCACAAGGAAGAGGAGACGGAGGATGTTCTCGCATCGAACGGGGTACGGCTTCAGAATTAAGAGTCGTGACGAGGTTGCAAGTCTGATCTTTTTTAAGCTTCCCTTAAACAGAACCTGTCTGACAACACAAAGTATACTACAAGATCTCAACAAAATATATTTATAGAAGTTGTAGAAAAGCAGATGAAGACACTGACATCTGTTAGTCTGGAAAGAGCTACAAAGCACAGTTAAGGTGTTGGGACTCTAGTGAACCTTAATGGGAGACGTTATCTAAAAACAGAGATATGATGGAATATCTTTTAACCTTCCCAGGAGTGGCCACCCAAATAAAATGAATGTATCAAGGACTCAAGGAAAATAACAAAACCCAGGACCAAATCTAGGAGGGAAAGCAGAAAACAGTAGAACAAAAATCAGACTTCTGTCTCAGCAGTAGTCTCCATTGCATGTTTTTTGTCAGATAATATTAGATACTCCTTTTTATTTAAAGTAGGTCCTCTTTAATCAGACAGAAATTAAGTGGTGGGCTGTGTGTTTGACACATTGAACAACTTGCCATACACAAATTCGTATAGTCACCAGAAAATCTTGAAGGAAAATGTTAAAATTTTTCAGAAGGCTTGTAATCTGAAGCACACCGGCATATCAACCCTGATTGGTTTAAAGAAAAAAAAAAAAAAGATTGGAGTTTTCGAGACTTAAATCTGATAGAGATACTTTGCTATGACCTGTAACAGACCATCTTTAAAACACCCTCAATAGAGCTGAATTCCTCCACAGACACATCGCCGGTTATCAGAACTACTTAATGAGAGTTGTTGCCGTCAAGATTAAGAAAACAAGTTGTTAGATTTATTCGCAGTCAGTTTTCCGTGTATCTTTTAGGTATTTTTTAGGTTTATTTGATAGAGGCAACCGTTTTTGGCTTCTTGTTACACAAGTGTCATGTTTTATGGGTTTATTTTTCTGATTTGGTACCTTAGTCAATACAGGCTTCTCCATTTGTTTTGTAACATATTTTAATCATTCAGAGCAACTCTGAATGATTTTCTTTGAAAATCCTCTTTAGGAAAATTAAACATCATCCTATTTCAGGAAGTATTTCTTTGAATTTTCATCTGAGGCATTATTAAATATTTTTACCCTTTCTACCTGAATCAAGTGAGTTTTTGTTTCTTTGACATTTTCTCCATTTTTTGTACCTGATTTTAATCGTCTCTGATCTTTATCCCTTCTAAATTTTCTCCAGTATGAATCAGATGAGCTGGAGAAGAGCGTCTATCAGGACTATGACGACAGTGACAGCGACGTCCCAGATGAGCTTAAGCAAGACTACGTTGATGAGCAGACAGGCGACGCCCCTCTGAAGAGGTGAGATCTCTGGCCTTATTACAGAGCCACACGTCAAACTGACACACAGGCAAGGCCGTTTTAAGTGTGTGTAGAAATTCACAAATCACAGAAGCACACACTGATCTCTCCTTAAATGTTTCTCTGAAGATGTTCCTAAAAGTGTGAAATTATTCCTGATTTTTTTCTTTTTTTTTTTACCCCTTCAGCACTCAGTTTAGTTCACCTCTGCGTAACCCTACTTTACTGCCAAAAAGCTTTCAAAAGTGTATTTTCCTTTTTCTTACTACTGCCTCCTAAGTGACGGCTCTATTCTATTAAAGGATGAGTCAGCATTTAGTACTGGTGAATGTTTTCTTTTTTTTCTGCATATATTTATAGGCCTATTTAACTTTAAAGGTACAATGAATCAATTGCAGCTCTGGAGGATTTTTTTCTATATTTTGTTTCTGTTCTCAGGATGTGATAATTTAACTGGGTCTGTCACCTGTGCAAAAACCATCATCAGCTCAGGCCTTCTCTCCAGCAGCTCGTACACGTTCCACTAGAACAAGAACAAAGTTCTTTCTGGCTGGGACTTTTCATTCTTCTCAAGAACTTGGCTGCAGACCGAATTGTCTGCAATTTGGTCTGGAAATTCTTTATAGATTTGTCCGGCTACAGCATTTGTATATAATAGTTGTCAGATACCGCATAGAAGAAAAAGTTGACACAGCTGCAAAAACCTCCAAACCAAGTCGACAAGAGCAGAATGTTATATTTTTGGTTTCAGAGACAGAAGAATCGACATTCGGATCACCCAGTTCTCTGCTGGGGAAAAGCGCACACACCTGACAAAATGTATTTTTCATGCTGTAAATGGAAAAGTGCAAACAGCAATTTATAGAATTTATTTTACTAATTTAACATAATCAGAAATCCCAATCGCCCCATATTTTGCAAAAAAAAAAAAGAAACACAATAGTTTAGTATTTCCTATGTTTTAGTCACATAAAAATTAAGTTTCCCAAATATGCCACGATCCACTGACATTGCAGTGGTTTTAGAAATCAAAACCATTGAAATCCCATCTTCATTTATACAAAATGCTTTCTAAAATGTTCATTTTTATTAATGAAAGCAATACTTACTGATGGTTGATCATTGAATGGATTGCGTGACCACATGCAGGTATATGACATTTCCGGCAATGACAGCAGCCAAGGTAATGACTTCTGGCTAATTTGGCTCATTGAGCTTGGTGTCAGGGATGTAGAGCTCCGGGATCATCAGTTCAAAGCTTTTCCCAGCAGCAGGCTCCAGCTGAATCTCTTACCATGTGTAATGGGTTCTGATAGATCAATTATAGGACTTTGACCAACACCATCCAATCGTTTCCAAAGATTAGTGATATTAACGTGAATTACTTTCTCATGGTCTCCTCCTTTCTTTCTCTCACTCTCCCTCTTTGCATGGCTCAGCGTGTCCCGAGAGACCATAAGAAGCAAGAAAAAGTCAGATTACAACCTGAGCAAGGCCAGCGCGCCGATTCTCACCAACACCACTCTCAACGTCATCCGGCTTGTTGGTAGGTGCTGCACGCACACATGAAAGCCCTTTTTTCCACGTAACCTTATATCCTCCTGAGGAGCTCAGGAGGATATAAGCTGCAGCGCATGCAGCTTATATCCTCTGCAGCGCTTGTTCCCTTCCGCCTGCTGAGATTTCAATTCATTCATCAATTAACCAAATCATTGCCGATTGACATGCGCTGTATCTGTGTGACTAAGCTGCTCGAATAACGATTAGCCTCTACCCTGAGCTCTGGCCTTTTTTTTCTCTTTTTTTTTTTACAAGATGTTGCTCGCATGTTTTTGTGACGAGACTTTAAAGACTTCTGCACACCCTAGTAGATAAAATTTGATCTTGGTTGACGTGTAAGGATTTTGATGGACAAATCAGAAGTAGAGTAGATACTTATCTTTAATGCAGTGATGTTAGAACTGTTACCAAGTGAATTTAGATCGATTCAATTTTCTTGTGCATGAAGAGCAAAAAAAATAAATAAAAATAATCTGAAAACTTGCTTGCACCATTTTGTTTTTTACTTCTCTGGATTTGTTATACTGACTTTTTTGCAGACTAGAAAAACTTGGAAGTAATTCCCAATATACTCTGCAGAGTTATGATGGAATCAGGTTAAACCAAAGCTCGCAGAACAAATTCAAGAGAAAGTCTGTAATAAATGAGTTGGAGAAATAGTTCTGTCTCAGAGGCAAAGGGAGTAAGATTGAGCTTATTTCTTCTTCTCTCTTCCCCTCATCAGTTTTTACTCGGTAGAAACCTTATTATACTTCCATTCCTCTGTATTTATAGCCTTTATTACTTTTAAATTAAGTCCTTGCCATTTGTGGGGAAATGCAGGACGTAGCTGTTTAAGTTCTTTTCTAAATAATGTACCTCCCTTAAGATTAACTTACTGTGTTTTATTATTTTTAATGTCCCGAAACATCTACTTAAGGTTTGAGCCTTAAATCAGTATTTGTTCTGGAATTGCTCATGTCTTAATGATACCAAACTACCTGGGACGTAGTCAGAGCTGCTTTCTCGATTCAGATTATCAAAGTAAGTGAAGTAACTCTTCCTTTGCATTCTCTCTATTCAGGAAAGTACATGCAGATGATGAACATCCTGAAACCGATTGCCTTTGATGTCATCCACTGTGTATCGCAGCTCTTTGACTACTACCTTTATGCTGTATACACCTTCTTTGGACGCAATGACATGGTAAAGCCTTATAGTTTTTTTTATCAGTATTATTTTTTGGGTGATTTATACATCAAAATAAGTTAATTCTCAATGTCTATAATCCAGATGTGTATTAGTTTATAGCTAGGATTCGGTTTAGCGCATCAAAAGGGGCTGTTTATGTTTAAGCTGTCCAATGTCCCCTTTTAATTAAAGTAACTATGCAAAGTTTCAGAGCTCGGCATTATGATTTTCAATTTTAAAAACATAAAAAATTATATTGTTGCATTCATACAATTTTGTAAAATTTGCATTTCTGCGTTTATATCTACATCTACACATTTTACAAATAGTTTGTTACAAAATTTTTTTTGTCTAATTATTTAATCCATGTCACTTAAAGCATCAATAATTGACACATGTTTGGTATGAACTTTCCCTCATTCTTCTACAGATCAGCAACAAAACGTAATCTTTACTAAATGCAGCTCAATAAATTGGTGTTTGTTTGAAACAAAAACTCATATAATTTAACTTTACGCAGTGATGATTATTGCACTAGTGGAATTAGTAAAGTTCTAAAATCAGAACTAGAATATGACATGAAAACAATAAAAACGATTTTATTTTAGTGAAGAAATGTTATACTGCTGCTATATGTTATCGCTTACCCTTGCTCTGTTTTAGAAGTGTTCAACAGGCTGTCAGTGACACCCTTCACAAAGAGGGTAAGCCACAAAGCTGGATGTTCATAGAGAGCTTTCTTTGAGAATATCAATGGAAAGTTAAGTGGTAGAGGAAAGTGCACATTGCTGTAAATGGAATGTGCAGCAAAGCTGTTTGGGGAATATTCATAAATCACTGACACAGGGTACTACTATAACCTGACTTGTGTTAAAACAGTCCTTAAGCAGAGAGAATGTATGAAGCAACTTGCACAGCCAAAGAAGAAGACAAGCTGAACTGGGTGTTACAGAAAGATTGAAGAGCATTTTTTTTTACCTCAGATACAGTGTGAAGTTTCCACAGTTAGTGATGATTTGGCGAGAGCCTTCCTTTAGGCTTCCTCATAGCCTAAAATGAAGATGAGAGAGACCAACACATGACCCAACAATACAGTCAAGATGAAGGCCACTGTAATAGCAACCTGATCTTCTTTAATATCTAAGCGGAGCCACAGGTTAATCGCCTCCATGCCGCACCACAGTTTTTTCTAATTCAACAAATTATGCAAAAGGAACCTCAGCCTATTCTTGAGTGCATATTTGATGCAGTACATGAACAAACTTTTCAGTAGGCTAACATTTTTGCATGAAATATTTTCTTCCTCTGTTGTTCATTGTATTTTTTCCGATTCTCTGAGAAACTTAATTATAATTTTTGTTAGTCAAAATGTTTATGTAGTCAAAAACTAAACAAACAAAATTCATAGAACGCATTACGCTGATTGTGGAAAAAAATTAAATTTTATGTTTCATGTTTTTGAAAAAAGAGTTTGATTAACTTATTTAATGGGAGCCCTTTCTAATGCTGCAGTAAAACAGATATCTTATTTCTTCTGTGCGTCCGCCGCCTGCTTAAATATAAAAATTGCCTGATTTAAATTTTGCAAACTGTACCTGTCCATGAGGGTTAGATAGGACTCTTTGTTACAATGTAATTTAAATAAAATTTAAATATGTGGCAATAAAGAGTAGAAATTATTCTAAAAGCAGAAGAAGAAAAACTACAATTGGCTAATTTATCTTTAAGACACAGAATGACACAACTATTTTTAAAACCACATAAGGATTCCCTCAAACTTCTTTTCTTCTTTTTTGTGTAGACAGCTGTATAAGCAGTGCAGTATCATCACATTATAGACTGTAGTGGAAACTTGGAGCCATCTGAGTGGAACACATTGTCTAACCCTGAAATAAAAATAGAGTTGTATGTACTTTCCAATGGTTTGTTTATGTGCATCTCCAGAAAAGATACTCACCTAATTTCAATGAGAACTAAATACAGTTTTTCATACTAAGGACAGAAACAGCTGTCCCCAGCTGTTTTTATTAAATTGGTGTCCTGATCGACTTAATATGGAATGTGGAAATATTGCTGTTAATGTAAATAGTAACTCCAAGTTAATACAGTGGTAAATTTACAGATAGAATCACTGAGTTATGGTTCAGATTAAACTCTGATGAGGCTCCATAAAGTTGAAGCAACACTGAGAATCCCACATCTCAACATACAAACATGAATACAAAGTGAGAAACTTTGTGTTATGTTGTATAGGCATAAATTACTATCTCAACATATGCGTTGTAGTGTGAGTAGTCAACATAAACTTATATATTTACACTGTATTTTTTTGTGTACGGCTCAGTTTTTTTTCCTGTTACAGTGTTTTGCTTTTGTAAATTTATTAAAATATTCTCTCAAATTGTATATATCACCTCTAGAGATTCTTTGTTTATTGGATGATCTCCAGTAACGCACTGAGTAACAACTGCCCCTGTGTTTCCTTTTTGCCGTTTATGGCAGTATAAGTTTCAGCCGAGCAATAGGTTTGAATTTACTGAGCTCAGTTCTTCACTGAATGTAAAAGCTTTGTCAGTTTTACTTTTCCTCATGAAGAATGGAAGAAGGCAAAATTTGTGTCTTTATTGCCCTCAGGGAAGTGGTAATGATAACGGTGAAATGACTTCTGTCTCTTCCAAATGGGAAAGATAAAGACAAAATATTCACCCTTTGGGCTTTCTTTGAGTCTGATTATTGACATGTTGCTGTGTGTGTGTGACAGTTTGCTAAGGGAATCTCAGAAAAGGTTTGAAGATAGACTTGTCATTGGCTTACTTATGTGTCCATGTAATGTATGTGCATTTGCATTTTGCCAGAGGTTTAATGAAACCTGCAGCTCAGAAAACGAGGCAATACATCATACTGGGTTCACAAGAGTGAAACAAAACTTAAGCAGTATTATTGGAAAGTATAAGAATAGCCATGTTTTTGTTTCGTAGATAATGGTTTCACAAATTATGCACTGCATTTTCAACATTCTGACATTAATGTAGAATTTCCCAGTCCATGCATGAGTGGTCCATATGTTATGGTTTTTATTGTTGCTTAATTAAAATGGTCCAAATTCTAAAGAAAAAAAAAATCACATTTCTCTAAAACAAAAATTTTAGAATCATTCAATCATACATCCATCTTTACATGCAACCCTTTCCTGAGTGACGCCCTCCAGGAATCTCAAACTGCATTTAAATACTTCTTTCTCAGTATGAAATTATCCACTCAAGTTTGATTTATTCAGAATCTGAAGTGGAGATGATAATAGTACATACATACAAGGTGTGGGTAACAAAAGTCAACTCATTAATGCATTGCAATTAATTATTTTCCAAATGAATACTGATGCGGAAAACCTGTGACTTGATTAAATCTCCCGACCAGTGGTGTCTCACCATGTTGAGCAACACTTTCAAAAGGTGTATGCAGGAATATTTAAGATTTCCCAGTGGAACGACCCACTTCCTATAGCTCCCACATTTTTTCATCAGTGGGACGAAGAAGGGCATTGGATAGTGGCAAGTTTGATGCTTGCTCCTTGATGTTGAACACCTGGCACCATTTGTTTGTCACCAAATACTTGATGTGAAGTTGTCTGTTCAAATCTAAATGATGTGAATTATCTATTTTGACAAGAAAAAAAATTCTTATGTTTACATACACTTCAGTTTTTTACAGTACTGTCACATTTTAAATGTTGTACTTCGAGTTGAGTACAAATGTTACTGTGCTACACTATAATATTCTGAAATATTTTATTGTTTAAAGGAACTGTTCATATTGGCAGAAAAATGTAAAAAAAAATTAAGTATTGGATAAACTTATTAGTAGGTGCTCTGGTTAATTACTTGTATGCTACTTATTACTAAACCAGTATTGAAGTATTTTAACCAATATCAAATCAAATTGAATTATGACCCAAATAATTGTACTTGAATTGAATTGTGAGGATTTTAGCAAACCCAGCCCTGGTCCAGATTTATAAAAAGCTGTCAAATACCCCCTTAGTGCAACACTAATATCAACCCCCTGAAGTGGAAGTCAACTTTAGCCTCCTGAGCATCTAAAGGTTAGCTGGCTGCAGTATTCTCACAGCACTTATAAAATGTTTTTAAATTTATTGGTCTCCATTACTTCTTCACACACTGCCATAGGAAGTAACTAACTTCATTTAGACAAAACAATATTCTCCCAGTAATACCCAAAGTATTACCAAATCTTTTTATGGCATTCCTTCTAATTTCAGCTGTTTTACATTACTTGAATGTATAATGTTTCAGTTCAGCGTCATATTGTGAACCTGCCTATTTACATTAATGGATCTCATTGAAACACACACACGCACACAGTAAATGTTAACCTTCTTATGAATTTTTAAAGAGCTTGTGGAAATTTACCTCACACATATGCTCCCCACACTTTGCTCTCTTTTACGCCACTGGAATCATGATTGAGCTGCTTGACTTCTCCCTCATAGAGAGTAATGGTCGGTCATTAATATGTAAAAGAGTAAATATCTCCATTATCCATTTAAACAACCACGCTTTGACACTGTCACACATATGCTAAAGATGCGTGATGTGCTTCACTCAGATTCTTCATCACTGTTAACCATAATGAGTCAGTCAGCTGCGGGGGTTGAGAGAGGCAGATTTGCAAACACATTTTTTGAAAAAAGTGATTGTTTCAAAACTCTGGAAAAGTTGTTCCCCATGAGGATAAATCAGATATGTCTTCTCTGGAAAAAGACAGTTGAGGGTTAGAAAAGACAAAAACGACTTCCATGATAGAGCTGCAAACTTGAAAGATGAAGAATATGGGATAAGAAATATGGGAGCAGAAAATGTGGAGGTGAAAGACTGTCTACCAAAACACTGGACCTGGAAAACTCAACAGAAGAAAAGAAAGAATATATCATAAAATGCCACAGTTGAAAATAATAGTTTGAGAAAATGAGATATAGTGCATAAAAAAGGTTGGGTTTCGGTTCATGACGCACGCATGATTTTCTAGTCGGCATGTCTTGAAAATTGCTCAAATTCCTTTGTGTAAAAACTTGGGACTTTAGTATTCATTTATCAAGAGTGTCATGTAAGCTCCAAATATGCAGTTTGTCAAATCATCTCACACTTACAACCGAGACCGTTTTTTTTCCCTCTCAGTCTTCTCTTTACATCGGATTATGACTGCCCTTCAGCCTGCAGGCTACACAATCATTTCAATGTCACTGAATCATGACAAATATAGTAAAACCTCATTTCAAGGGGGATGTAAAAATGAGTCTTTGGCCATCATATCAGTTTTTCTACCCTGCTCAATAAATCTGCTTGGGGATATCTTCTTACCGTCATCGATGGACCTTTTTAGATGCAGCTCAATTAGTGGTGGGATGCCAAGATTATATCAGCCAAGGAATAAAAAGTCATCACTGTTTCAGCGCCTCCAAGTGTTGGTGTGGTCAAGTTGGTAAGAATCCAAGCCTTGAGGAGAGAGGGCAGGCCAGACATCACAGACAAGCAGTCATTATCCTCTACCCATCAACATGCATACGTGCATAATTGAAACTTCACAAGGTCAAAAAAAACTTGCTTCCTGCTACAGATCCTGCCATAACAATGTACATTGTGGTTGATTTTGGACATGAGTCCAATGAAACCTATGCTAAATTGAAGCTTTATTTAGCGTGTTTTCTGTTCAAACCTAATTATTGACTGAATTGTGAGATATGCAAGCGACATGACATGTAGTCAAGCTTTCACAGCAGCCTTTTGATTTAGGAAGCAACTGTATGGCCCAATTCCTCATTAGCAGTTTCCAATTAGTTTCGGCTGAGTTTTGTTGCTCCTAAATTAAAAGACTGTTTAAATGTGAGGCAGTACTGGTGTGCAATTTATTTCTCTCATTACCTCCATTAATCTGCTTCTGTTTGTGTGGCTTTTTTTTTTTCAGTCTTGTTGCAATATTTCCTCAGTGTTGCTTTTAAAGTTTGTGTGCTTTTGCTTCTCGTTTTTTTCCTTTCTGCTGCCTGTTCGACTACATCCATAGCCCGTCCCAAGCCCATCTCTGCCCACCTATAGTGGCAGAGAGACAGTCCCAGCAAGGGTGGTGGGCCCTGCCTGCTTGGTAAGCATTCCATCCTGACATGTAATGACTAATGTATGGGCTGTGGTAACTTGTTAACCAGAATGCCAGCCAGCATGTGTTGCTTGAGCTTCCTCGGATGTGTGTGACTTGCTTTCCCCCTCCCCCCGACCCAAGCACACCTCAACATCAATTGAACAGACTTCTGTTGTTGAGTTTGAAGTGCTTTTACCCTCTCCACTATTTTCTCTGGGCTGTCAATTCTACGATTGTTTGGTTTTGATCTCTGCTCTTCACAGTTGCTCCTCCATCTTTAGGGATTAGAGTCAGTTTGAGGCAGACGGTGGCAACCCCCTTGTCTCCGTCATGAGAAAAAAGCAGCTATTGTAGTTTGTGTGTGTTCCTGTATAGTGAGGTGTCCATCCCTTGTGCAGACCCTCATTGTGTATGTATTTCTGTGTGCCTTCCACAGTATGAGTCTTCGGGTCTGGGCCTCATCAGCAGCCGACTGAGAACCACACTGAACCGGATCCAGGAGAGTCTCATTGACATGGTAGGACAGCTCCTGTCTGCTCCACCTCACTTTTTCCTCTGTTCATTGTCTTCCTCCCTCGTTCGCTTTTACCAGTGCTTGTTAACTCATCTCCCTTCTGACAATATTCTCTATACCTACGCTCATCTTTTCTCTTTATGCTTCTACCTTTAGATCTTTTCCATCCACTTTATCCATTTTTGGCCATTTCTGTGCGTGGCATTACTGTTACGCCAGTGTCGCCACAAAAAAGCATTATAGGTCATCATTATCTGGACATTCATCACCTCGTCCCTTTTACACATGGACACGCTCCCTCTCTTTATTCACAGGCGGGGGTTATGTTAGTCCATTAGGGCTCTCTGCTTTTGTAATGCTTCATAGAAAAACTTAATCTAAGTGCAGTTGTTAGTCTTCAAAAATGTTATCTGATTATGTGATTGATTATGACTACTTGTAGGTGTCATTGCTCACTCAGCCAGCATTCTGAATGTTATGTTGGCTTGCATTTTGCTTGTTTAGTTTTAGTGAAATTAGTCAAACTGTGTTAATCTTGTGATTGGCTGCATATTTATCACATTCTAAACAGCATTAACCTGTGCTACTATAAACATCAGGCAATAAGTGGTTAAATCTTCATCCCAAAGCTACTAATGCTTCTTTTATGAAAGTAGGAGGCACAAAGTAATATTTTGTCATCATCATCCATATTTTGAATATAGGTTTTCCATAAAATGTCAATAGAAATACTATTTTTATGTCTTAACTTGCACGTGATATATTATTAACTAAAAAACACGTAAAATTATAGTTGGTTCAACATCCATGGTTAAGCCATTAAAAGGCTTAATGGTTAACCTTTAACAGCAGAAACAGGTGCATCTCAGTTAATTATTATTTGAAGAGAAAAAAATAATAGATAATAGATATGTGGGCTTCTTAAAAGGTATTTTTAAGACCTGCATATAGATTGTTGTTTTTAAAAGGTGTCTAGTATCCGACTCTCATTGGTTACTAGACCTTTTGAAATAATTTAAGTTGTGATCCATAAGTCGTTTCTTGGAGAAAAACAGCACAGAGGCTTTTGCCTTATCAGTCATCTCTCCATTAAAAGTTATGATTTGTCCGTTGATTAAAGTCAGTGCTTCAAAGTGTTCAATCTCTCTGACGTTGCTGCAGGACAGATTCTCTGACCATTTCATGTTTGAGTAATGCATTGAAACTCTTCTGTGTTCACACTAACACTGCCAGTTCGGCTCTGAAAGCTTAAGCTACTGCAGCTGCAGGCACCGTTACAAACAGAGCCAACAAAGGCTGGCATTTGCAGGGACCTCTGGCCAGGGAAGAGACTCAGCTTGTGGTGCAGGGAAACATGTAAGAAACAATTGCAAAATATTATTATTTTCAAGGGTTTTCACCTTTGCCTCTTGGTGTTTTGTTTTTTGCCTTAGGCCACACCCAACTAATCTGCCTTCAACTTCCATAGTGGTAAAGCCTGGAGGCATGAGCATCTCTTGGGTTGCATACCCATATTCTATGATGCTGTTGGGTGAGATGCTGATAAATGATAGCTTTACAGATAAATGGAAGTTTTTTTTTTTCTCCCTTTTCGTCTTTTTGTTTGCTCCAGCGTGGCGTCTTGCAGACTCGTTGAGGGGGAGGTCACACAATTTTCAACAAGCAACTCACAGAGGAGCAGACTTCTCAGTGCGGCACAAAATCGTTATTATTTTCCTCTGCAACTCAGTGGAGTAGAACAGAAGAATCTTCCTTTTTATTTCTTAGAGTTTCCCTCCTCTATCAAAAAACGTCTCCTTGAAGCAAAATTGCAAACTTCACTTCTAAGGTTACAGAAGCATTTCTGTAGCCTTAGAATCAAAAAGTTGATTTATTTGAATGTTTAAAGTCAGTTAACCACATCTAGTTCATTACAGTGATATATTTGAGATTTTTATTTTTATAAATTTTATGATTATGAAGAAAAGAAAGTACAGTTTTGCTAAAAGCAGAAACATCACCTAAGACCAAATAAGAATAAATATATAGAGAAATAAAGTCATAATAAAAAGCACTGTACCGCATTTGAACTCATTACTTGATTGGGGCTCATTTTGCATAAATTACCACATTGTTGCAGTTTGGGATTGAGATGATCAGCCTTTAGCTCTGCGAGGGAATTCCAAGTGGCTTTCAGATTCAGCTTCAGCTCATCTGTTTTTCTTCTTTTCCTCCAGAATGTGGGACTGCGATTTCAAATTGAAATGAAAAATGTACTTTGAAAAGAAAAAAGGGCATAAGACCACTTAGTAACAGTCCACTCACTTTTGCTCCCAGATGTTTCTGGTTCAGAAGTGGCTGATGTGATGAAAGTCCTGTTTACGTCTATAAGCACCAACTCCAGCTGCAGTTCATGACTTGTGAATCTTAAAATTTGCTCAAAAACTGAATGTTTTTGATTTGCTGTAGGCCATAATCCTTAAAATAATAATAAAAAAATTAATTATATCTGTTTATAATGAGACTGTATTGATTCACTTATTTGATGACCTTTTGATTTATTGAGCCACACCTGCAAATTCATCCATCAATACCAAACCACATCGGAAGCATCTGGAAATTGTCCTGTCAAAGCGTCAAATAATAAATAATAATTTCCACAGCTTTTACCCACACATGATTCAAAGAACTACTTTGCAGGATTTATTTTTCTCTATAAATTAGTATCATTTTGCTGTCCTGCGCTGACTACCCAATAATCAACAGCTGGCATCTTGGTTGTGAAAGAAAACAAGCACAAGTTAAATATACCGGAGCCAAATAAGTTCTGAAAACTTTAAACAGCTTTTTTCTCCTTTAACAAACAACATGTGCTCTCTCGTCAGGTGGCCATTTACACCTGTGTAATTTTCAGGGTAAATTATGAGCCATTTTCAGATGACAGACAAGCTGAAGCTGACATGCACCCTTCTTTAGAGAATATGGGAACCCTCTGAACTGTTCAACCCATCAAATGGACTCAGATGGATGGCTGGATGGACAGAATCAGAGAGAGGAGAGAAGTGTAATGCACCGAGACATGTTTGAGTTTCTGTGAGAGGGCTCTCTCTGGCGCTAAAACCTAAGTCGCATGGCTGCCAGCATACATTTCAGATGAGCATTATCATATCACTTTGTGCCTGATTAGGAGCTTTTTGAAATCCTCCTCAGAGGAAGGACAGTCAGGCTTTGTAACCACACCTGTCCTTTCTCTCTAGTGCATCAGCAAATGCTTTTAGTCTGTCTTACTTCATATGCAAAATTGTTGTAACTCCTCTCAATAAAGGATTTGATAATGAAAAGGCACATCTTTTCCAAAACAACATTCCACTTTTTTTTTCTTCTCATTCCAAACATCGTCTTGCTGTTGTAATTTTCATGTCTTCACGCAGAAGCTCCTGCACCTGCATACAAATACCTCACCATCACACACTGGAGATTGTGACTGGGTAGACCTCATTTGTAAACACATTATAGAGTTAATTGCGCGCTGCACGCCGGTTGAGCCGCCGAATCCATGCGGCTTTGTTTCCCCGGTTTGCTGCTGCAACTCTTCGATTCCAGAGCCAGTGTGCTGGTAATGAGTCGGGAGTCCCAGATGAACAAGAGTGACATTTCATCTCATCTGGTCTCAGGTACAGAGTAGCTACAGTTTAAACTGGGCTGTCCACAGAGAACAAAAAAAAAACTAAACATTTCTTAGTTTATGTGCCTGCTTTCTCCTCTGCCTGCTGTCTTCATAATTACCTTTCCAGAACCTTTTGGTTGTCTGAGTTTGAGACTTTAATTTCAAATTTTCTCTCTTTGAACTTTGATTATTACTTGTAGATTGTTTGGACAACTTTAGGAGGATTAGGAGAAACTTCCGGTGTGTTGTGTTATCCAGTACAGTGTGTTCCATGGTTGTTAGCACTTCTGTTTTTGAATTTGAATTGCTTGAGTATTGTTTTTTACACTTAGTCCAGTCCACTCCACAATTATTGTAAGTTTATCAGTGGGTCTCTGTACTTTTAATTAGCAATCTTTGTTACTATTTCTCTGAATATTGTGTAACGGCGACCCATTTTTCTTAGCCAATCTTCCAAAAGGGAAAGAGGACCCATGTTCATCCAACTACCTCAGAATAAATAGCAAAGAAGATGGTAGGGAAAATAAAAACTCTCTGTTGGAGAACTGCAGTGAAAGGTCTCTGTACGTTAGTTGTTTGCAAGGCAAGCCACAAAAAGTTTTTTTTCTTTCAAATCATCACATGTGCAGCTTGCTGAACTCTTCTGGGACTTTAACTGAAAACATATCTGTTGGTTAAGGGACAAAACAAAAATGAGGAATTATGCTTTTCCCCATGAATGTGCAGAATATGCAGGAAAAAAGCATTATCTGCCTAATCCAAAGTTAAATGGATGGTGTTTCTCTTATAAAGAGGAAAAGAGAATATTCAAAGATGAATAGCCAAAGAAATGACTTTGCCAATAACTGTGATCACAAAATATATTATATAGATTTATATTTTAGGGCTTTTTCTTTCTTATCATTATTTTTTTCCCCCAAATTTTGCAATAAGAATTCAGGCTATTGCCGTAAATGATCTATGCATTTTTTAAACTCAAAATTAGCCAATAATTGTGGAAGGCACTGGACCTGAAAGTGATGCTTTGAGATCAAGCTATCGTCCATCAGTAGATCAACTTCTTTACTTGCTGAGTTTTCCAACTGTCCTGTGATGTTCCTCGAGGACATGTTTTCTGACCGTGATGTGTTTGAGTAATGCAGTGAAACCCATCTGTGGTCACACTAATGCTGCCAGAAAGTTCACCCATGACAGCTACTGAGAGCTGCTGCTGCTGCTGCAGGCAGCGTTATGAAGAGAGCTGACAAAGGCTCGCGTTTGGAGGGAGCTGATAACAGAAATCACCTCGGGTTCACCAACCTTCTACTTTTTCTCGGTTCTCGGATTAGATGTATTCAGTGTTTCATTCCTCCTACTTGTTTTACCATCTTTTCACATCTTTTAATTCTCTCTTATCATTGTCTTATCGCCAGCTCTTCCACAGCTGTGTGCCCAGTGATTTCATGCCATTTAACTCTCTTCACAAGCATCTTCTTGTACTGCTCCAAAATTCGGTGGCTCTTCTGGCTGAAAGCACAATGAGGCGTTTATTTTCACACTTCGCCATCAGGCCAGCACAGAAGATAAGATCATATGGCTCGAGATCACGTTTAATTTTAGTAGCTGAAGTTGAGTCTGATGAGCCGACTCCATGCGTTTGTCTGATTGCTCGTGGGAATGTAACTTCTCCGTGGAGTTTGGCTGCATCCACCTTCCCCTCACCCAGCTTGGCACTGAAATGGTAGCAACAAGTTTGATGATTTCTGTGTTGGCATCAGCATTCTGGCAGCTCAGATTCAGACAGAGATGCACACAAAAAAGTCACACTGACAGGTGAGAAAAGAAACACAGACTGATACAATCTGAACGTCAGCAGACAAATTGAAACGTTAGTTGGAGCAAATTTGAATTCTATCTGTCCTCTGACAGTGTTGTAGTTGGCGTTTGATATTCTGGGGTAAACATACACACACATGCACACACACTGCTCATTGAATGCTCTCTTAAGATTTTTATCTCACAATTTTTGCATTATCCAATATGATTGAACTCATTTCAAGACATTTTCAAATCATCACAGTATGATGAATCTGCGCATTTTAGTTAAATTGTCAAACTCACAGCTGAAGGGTTTCTGTATTTTATGTTTTCTCCTACATGTTATGTTGTTTCTAAGTTATTTAAGTGCCCAAAGGTCTGTATTGTCATTATTATTATTGTTGTTTTCATTTTCAAGAGCCGGCATCATACTCCGTCTTGCTAATTGACTTCTCAATTTAGGAAAGATCCATCTGTTCTTTGGCAAACTATTGGACCCATCTGTGTGATTATATTGCTATATTTGTGACTTCGAAATCAGAAATTACATGAAATTGTAGTTTTCAGTTTTTTCTTCAACAGCGAATGCTCAGTGGAAAATCTCATTAGCTGGAAATACTCAAATGTTCTATAAGCACCGCATCAATATTCATTGATATTAAGCAGGACTTTACTCAAGTCCTGTTTCAGTAAACCATACCCAAACCATGACACTTTATTATTGGTGTGTTTTCTTTCCTTGTACATTGTCTTAAACCAAATAATATCAGTTTCATCGTTCCAAAAAAATGTTATTCTTCATCTAGATTTTGTCTGCCAGACTTTTGGCTTGACTTCTTGTTTCCTACTTTCATATCTTTCAGTTTTTACTCTTTCACTTGTAGAAGTAAACACTTTAATACCAACAATATAAACAGCCTTTTGGAGACTTCCTTTAGCATCTTGCAGTCTACCTTCAGAGTAAAGTAGCTTGATGGCCAAATCTGGACGATTGTTTTAATTACTCTCCACCTATAGACTATTTTCTGTTCTTTGGAAATACTCACTGCAGATTCTTTTGAAATCTCCCTTAAATTTCAAACTAAGTCTTACTTGAAAATATTTATTTCTTTTGGAAATGTGTCAGTGTGTGTCTTTTATTCCAGAGAGGACCATTTTGGTCAGGAATTATGATACATAATTAAGAGCCAAAGTGTCGATATGTTTTTCCAGTACCTGTCGGGAAATCTTCATGCCTTACGCTTTGCTGTTGACTCAGAGAACCTGGGAACGGACAATTTCTCAGTCAAACTGCTTCTCTGTGAATCTGACCTGGTCACAGTTTATCCCACCAGAGGATTTAACTCAGCTCTTTCCCTCTTCACCTTCGATCCTCAGACATAACGTTGTGACACACTCTGAGGAATCGAGCCCAATACTTCGGTTTAAATTGTTTCACTTGTATTCTACGTTGTGTTTATTCCCCACCACGGCTCAATACACGTCATTTTGATTTATTCCTGTTCAGTTGTTTCATCCCATGTGCCTCAAGGGGAGCTTTAGTCTCGGTGTTTTGGTTGTTTGTCATCCCAGAGAAGGTGAAAGAACCAACAGCAGCGGGAAGAGAAAGTCACCTGAGATAAGCTAAGAGAGGTATCCGATGTCGCACAAAATAAATGAAGGGTCTAATTCCTCATGACATTTATCTAATAAAAGGCAAATTTCAAGAATCAGAGTGACGAAGAGTCGCAATAGGAACCACTTGACAGTAATTGCCTTGCAGCCGGTCCATTTGACTTTGGATATAGATTTCCATAGAGCAGATTTGAATCAGTCATGAAAGACTGAGGCACTCACAGTCTGACAAAACTTTTCAGCTCCCAGCATGACGCAATCTTAAAAGCAGAGTTACGAAATGCTACGGCGCGCAGGTTCCCTGAATCTGTAAAATTTTCTGTCTTTTTTTTAATTGCTCATAATTACTATTTTAAAGTATTACTGTGTTCTGCAGATTATCAATGTTGGCTTTAGAACATCTAGTGAGGTTTAAATAATTGCTTTATTTATTGTTTTATTTTTTCTAAATGAGCCCTGTTATTTTTTGACTTAAAGCTGACAACAACAAACTAGAGCCGAGTGTTTGTCTTTGCCGTGTGTCGTGTGCTGAGGCTCCGAAAATATGCTGCATTTATAAAGCTTCTTGTTTAGGATTTCTGAACACGTTTTATGCTTTAACCATAGGTTTGTTGGTGGTTTTCTGTTCAATACTTCAATGCATTTTTCAATTCAATGCAAAAAAAAAATACAGAATGAGAAATATCAAGTCTGCTCGCGTTTTTCTCTGGGCAACAGCAACATTTTTCTGTTCCTGAAAAGAAATGTTATGCCTGATCAATTCAGTGCTTTGGTGCTACTTCTCCCCCAAGGTGCTCCTTGACAGGAATTACACGTCCCATGTGGTTTTTCTTTAGTTGCGAAGAGATCCCACTAGACCAAAGTTACAAAAATATGGTCACATACACACACGCAGTCATTTGTCTTAACTTATCTTTATTAAGAATCCTTCCTCAGATGGATAAATATTCCAGCCTCGTCCCTTTGATCTCTGAAAGAAAACTCTAGGGACAGATCATTATCAAGAAATACCCCAGTTTTTTTTTTTTTTCTTTAATTTAAAATGTTGCTTTTATCTCTTTTACGATCCTTCCGTGAGTTTTCGGTCACATTTTCTCTGAATCTTAGTTTCCTAACTTTACAGCTAGGCAGATCTTAGTATTTGAAGCTTTGGGACTTTGGGAGTTGCTTTTCCGGAAGGGAAAATCATATTTGGCTCAGAATACTGTGGTTCTCAAAGGCAAACATTTAAGCAGCTTGTTGTCTCTCAACTGGTGGATGGCATCAAGTCTCAGAGGATTTAGCAAAATATTTTCCAAAAACCTTTGCGGTGGTTCCTCTCTATTAGTCAGCTTCAAAGGACGTGAATCAAAACAATAATTGCAGTCAATTGCAGAGATTGCCTGAAATTACTATGTTCCTATTGTAGATTTATTTTTATTAATATCCTCTTGTTGGAACAGAAGACCTTAGTAAAACATTTGTTGACTAATTTACAGATGAAGGCACAGCTTTGTGTTTTAATTGATAGCAGTATACTTATTGTTTAAGGGTTGTTGAGTTTATTTGGCAAAAGAAGGTAATTTCAGCTCTTCAAGCTTTAAAAAAAAAAACAATGGCAGGTGCAATTTAGGACTGGCATAGTCAGAAAATAAATATTTTTTTATAAATTGTTGATGATAATGTTTGTTTTTTCCTACTTCCTATTTGAAGAGAATGTGCTACTTTTTTGCAGTTATCAAAAGAATTACGTAAATGAGAATCATGAAATGATTTTAGAAATCTTTAGAAATGTTTGTGCATAAATGACAGGAATTAAGGTTACATTTCATCTAATAGCCCGTTGTTTTGTTAGTTTTAGAGGTATATGTTTCAGAAGATGCCTAAACAGGGACTGAATCACCTAATTAGCTCGGTGTTCTGTCCCTAATAATAAACCTCGCTGAATAGTACCATTTTACCAGTGTCAGTAAATTTAGCCTTCTTGTGAATATTAAGAATATTCACAGTGTGTAATCTAATTTTATCAGATTACACACTGAAAAATTTGTGTTTTATATGTTTTTCCATGCTGTTTATTGTGTAAGGACCATTTTGTTCTGAGAAATACGAGCCAGCGGCAGTCGGCGTGATGAGAGTGGGCCGTACATGTGACCCTGGAAAAGGTCAGTCACATTTGGAATCTATAAGACAATACTCTGACAATATGAAGGTGAAAATGTGGAAAAGATCCAAACAGGGGACTTGGCTGCAGACACCTGTGACCTGTGCAAGACAACATCTTGAAAATTTTGAAGCAACTGTGTGAAAACAGCAACTCTCTGTCAAACACCCGTAATTCTGTTCACTGAGAGTCGGTGACAGTGTAACACCTGAAAAATGTTATCGCTCGGTGTCTTCAATGCCGAAACATATTAAAGGTCTTGTGAAGGCAAAAACCATTTGTCAACTTTATGAAAGAGTCAAATCTTTAGGTGTTTATGTTTTGGAGAGGTATTATGCAGGGATGAATGTAAATTAACAAATGCATCTGGAGGCAAACTGTGAAATAGCTTGGGTTTGTATTGACCATACTGAAATCATAGAAGTCGAAGGGAGACAAACAGTTTTATTCTTATTATCTGAGTTTTCTCATCCCATCCTAACAATTTGTAATTTTCATCCCAGTTCTCGGCCAACGCTTTTAGAATTTAATATGCTGCATAACTGAATTGATGCAATCAAATTAATCTATTTTTGTTGCTATTCACCAGTATCTCTGCGGATGTTTCAAAGTAGCATATTATTGCATTCATATTAGTGTTATCTGCAATAGGCCATATTATTTTTGATTTGGGTACAAATGCTGTTGTCCAAATTCAGAACAAACATCCCGGTAAATTTAATAGTTGCTTTTATGTGCTTATTATGCAGTGAATACATTTTACTACTTTACTCTTTAGACAGTAACACAGGTATAATGAACCAGTTATTTAATCTGTTTGCCTGCTCAGGCAGCCACCATGCAGTCGGCTACTTAACTGACTTTAGCTTGTTGCTGGGCAGCTGTACTTCTCTCAAAAGTATTTATCTCAATAGGAAATTTGTCTTGAAGAAAAAATTCACAGGAAAGCTTAGTTTTTATTATTACTTAGAAACTGTGGCGTACTCATTAATTTTACAAATTTAGAGCATGCTTAGAAAGTCCAGATAATACTTATTTGTACTTATCTAGCAACGCTGAATAGGAGTATCTAGATTAATTTTCTTCTCTTTTGTTATTGTGTTTGTATTTCCTTTTAATTAATGTAATGTACTTTCAATTGGCTTGTTGCTGAACTTGTGCTGTATAAATACAATTACCTTACTTTATGTTACCTTTTAAAGGAAAGAAACTGTCTCATTTCAGTCAGCTGAATAGCAGTGTGCAGAAATTTAGAGAAACTTAAGATACTCCAGCTTAAAGCCTTTAGGCTGAACGTAGCTTTCAAAATACAGTTTTTCTTAGTTTTATCCTTCTATTTTCATATTTTTTTTGATAATTTCAAAGTAGCAATATTTTTTTTATTTATGAATCATTAAGATGAATTGAAAATGTTCTTTTTTCTATATGTATATAAAAATGTTAGTAAGACATATTTAAAAATTCCATTAGTTTGAATCTTCTATTAGTAACTGAATGAAGTTAAAACCTGTCTTGCAATTATTTTGTATTGTTTTTTGAGAAATATAAATATCCATATTTAGTTGTTTGTTATACAAGTGTTACTGTTATTTTCTATTCAGACACATTCAGAGACATCATGGCCTCAGTAAAATAATAAAAGTCAGAAGCTATAAATTTTAGGGGATCTTTAAGTGGCTCATTAACCAGACAACCACTTCGGAGTGTCAGTGCCAGACAGATAATTAACACACTGAACCTCACAGTGTGTTTTGGCTTTATGGTGTCATGGCACATTCTGCCAAGTTCTTTTTCTAATGTAAAGGGGAGGGTATGTTTCATCACTTTTAGTTCAGCTTGAGTTATTTCTCACTTACTGATCAGGGGATGATCTAATGGAGCGTTCTCATTAGATGGATCATTCTTTGACAGTTCTGGTTATAGGAGACTCAGCTTGTGCCTTTCTGCCATGCTAAACCAGCTGTAACAGTTATCTCATCTGTCAGATTTAAACGCTTGTCTGTAATACGCTTTAAAACCTGGCTGGCGTAATTGCTAAAAAATAAGACACAGATATTTACGCCGTTTCTCTAAGAAAACTTGTAAAATTATATTATTCGAATCACAACTTTGCAAATAACCTCTTAAAAAGATGTAGCTTTGATTTTGCAAATATATGTGATTTTTTTTTTATTGCAGCTGACGGATTGAGGTGCTTCAAGCTTGATTGGTGTCAGGCATCTTCTGTTTGGAGACAGTGGTGACACAAGATATTAAATAAATAGTGAATTCACAGATAAAGGCTGTAATAGAAAGCAAGGAGGCAGAGGCAGTTTGTCATGAAACAGCTGTAAAAATGATGTGTTACTGTCACAGAAACAAAGAGCTGCTGTCCTCATCATACTGAAATAACACAAGGAGGTCTTTCTGCTTAAGAAGTCTAGCTTTTCTGCAAACTTACAGCATTAGTGGTTTCATAAAATCAAGGAAAATGAGGCACAATTTGCCTTTTTTGATGGCTTTCATCAGTTTTCTGTTAAACTATAAGCGCGACTTCAGAAGATTAAAATGAAATACTTGAAACTCTGTTGTTTAGTGTTGATGGTACCAAAAATGGTTCAACAATTATTAGAGATACAATACCTTGATATAAGACCATAGGTCAGCACCTCAGCAGTCCTTGAATTCTTCTTTAACACTATTGCCACGGATTTATTGTGACAAATGAGAAGCTCTACTGCTTCCCATAGACTCTGACTTAACAACCACATAATGAAGTTGCCAAATGAAGGATAAAATTGCTTAAAGAACCCCTGTCCCTTAAAAGGCAACCTGTGTACACAACACAAAGAGAGGCAAAGTTAAACTTGCTAAACTCCAGTAGTTTGATCTACTGGAGTTTAGCAACTCCATAACCTCCTTCTTTTAGGAACTGCTTCTTCCAGAGCCATTCTTACTGCTGCTCAACCTCCTGTAGTGCAGGTCTCTTTATTTCGCTATTGTGAGCCGTCTCTTCTTTTGGAATGGCTTCTAAAAGTTTTTAAGCGCCTGAAAATCTTTACTCCCTTGCTTGTTGATTGAGGAACTGCAGGATCTCAACATGGGCAGCATTATATGCTACCTTTAGTTCTCTCTGCTGCTTTTTAAGAGATTGTCTTTTTTTTTTTTTTGCTGCAGTCACTCTAGCTCTTCATAGAGTGGTCATACCTTCCTTTCTTTGTATTGAGAACAATGCACAATTGTAAAAGCGAGAGATCTGAGCTCTCAATTTGCAAGGTAAGGGACATTTCTAAGAGCTTTACATCTGCAAAATGAAATATATAAATATATATATATGTGTGTGTGTGTGTGTGTGTGTGTGACAACCCAGTGAGAAAAATAGTGTAATGTCCCTGTTGCTCTGCTGTACTAACACAGCCCAGTGTCTCAATTTCCCAGATGCCTTCTTGGGTAATAGCGTTTTACTTTGATTCATTCAATTAGTGTTCAGTAAGATAAGCATCTAAAGATTATTAAACTGTTTTTGATCAAAGTTTCATGTTTGGCTTTTCACTTTAAAACTATATTCTTGAGCCTGACATTTTATTTGAGGATGACATGTTTTTTTGACTTTGCTAAAATCCTTCTTTGGTCAAATGAGTTATCTGCTCTTGAGTAAAAAATGAATAGCAAAAGAAGAATTAAGGATTGTACTTTGCCATGACTTTATAATGCACAAACCTCACCCATATCACAATGACTTCTTTTTTTTTTCCATGAGTGATCTTGAATTTGTCATGATTATTGGCATTTCAACTTTATATTAAATATTGATCTATATTTACACATAACAAAAGTCAATGCATGTATTGTATTTTCAGGCATCAGAAAAATTATGGCTAATGGTGAAAAAGAAAAGTTAACTATTTTGTTAAAAGAAACAAACTCCTGCTTATATCATTAACCGTTGCAGAACATAAATCCAACCAAGGCAAGGCCACATCCTAATAAGTCAAGATATCTAGAAAGTTCTGTCTCATCTCCCCTTTTTCAGCCCCATGCATGACTTTAAAACAATATATGGAAGAAACTTAATTTATCCAATATGGCATTCTTCTGCACACACACTTGGCAAAGAAGGAAGCACATGGTGTTGGTTTACTTTTCCCCCCATCGAGCCCATCTGCCATTTTGATTGAGTGTGGTCATAACAGTGAAGACATAATTGCATGTGCAGTTTTATATTTGAGAAAATAAGATTTAAAAAAAAAAAAAAGTATGCGAGGCGAAATTGTTGCTTTGAATTTGATTTCTGATAAGTCTGAAGATTCACCAGCTGCGGTTTGTTGCACCGCAACAAAGCCAACGATTGCTGAGGTTGGTACAGGAAATATGACCGGCGAATGAATGTGCAAAGAAAGTGTACTCTTAGGAATAATCGATTTACAAAAATTACCGTTTGCCTCAATATTTGAACAAGAAATTAGCTTTAAGTTAATTTATTTATTGTGAAAACTGCCTGATCTCATTGTGCATGACAGATAAATTCATTTGTAAATTAAGTGTCTGCTTCAAATATTTTTAAAAACAATTTTCCTAAGAATTTGCATACGTTAAAATCCCCAAAAGGATTTAGAAAATCCGATTATGTTTCTGCTAGGAATTATGCAGTATCCGTCAGTAATATTGCTAGGTAATATTGGATATCGGGCCTCATTTTGTTTGCATAAAATGTAGTTTTTCATTTTGTCCAAAATATTTTAAAAAGACAAGCTTTTTAAAAGAAAAGTTGTCCAAGTTGTCCGGTCTTGCATTAAGAGTCTTTATTTTGGTGCAGAACTAAAAAAACAAAACAGTACATATAATCTTAAATGTATTACTTTTTTGTTTCTTTTTTGCTTTTTCCTTTGTTTACCTTGTTTGCCTTTGGACTTTTTTTAAATCTTTGAACTGAGGTAAAAGAGTCCTGTTATTACTTTTGATCTGTTTATGAAAAACAACAAAAAACTATTTATTACTGTGCATTACAAAGCCAATAGGAGTGGTTGGTCTTTTTTCTTAAAAAAAAAAAAAACATGCTCGTGGGAAAGAGATGAAACATTTTGAATTATACTTTGATGTAAAAAAGAGAGAGACAAAGTAGAGTTAGTAGAAATAGAGATGATTGCTTAGTAGCAATGGCCACTTACTAGAGAGGAAATGTCCTTTTTTTTCTTTTAATCGTCATTAAACTATTTATCCATTTCCAAGGAGCCTTCAGAAACATCGATGGAAGAACTGCAATAAGACATGTTTTCTGGGAAAAGTAGTCTTTACTGCCACAAACGGTATAACCATTTTCCATTCTGTTTCACTGTTTGAAGCTTCCTCTTTTAGTCCACAACAACCTCCCTCATAAAGTTAATGTGTTTTCATCCCACTTGTTTTATTGCAGCTAAGTAAATTGTTGTTTGGTAATGGTGATATTAGGCAAGATCGCATAAGTTTGCTTGACTGAATTACAAGATAAAAAGCCCCTGAAATATCTGAACCGCCATTAATAGGGACATTGCTGTAGAGCATAAATTTATGAGCTGCTAAATGGACTGAGCATTTGTTAATACTTAAATGTTTGTACAAGTAGACGTACTTCTTTTTTTAGACTTTGATTTACAGTTTGCATATCACTTGCTTTCTGTTTGCCACATTGTGTGAACAAATGGCCCCCAGTAGTTGTTTATTTTCCAGATTGTTGAGTCATTTGCTATTATTCAATAATCTTACTAATGGCCTTTCTGGCAATTGCAGGGGTTACTGCACATGTTTTATTTTTATCTTCTTTGTTACATCTGAAATGCTTTTGAGAAGTCCTTTCTCAGTGGAGATGGTTCTTTACTCAATCAAGTGACCAAAATGACAGATTTACAGTCGCATAAAGCAGTTTTTTTTTTTTTTTTTTTTTTTTTTTGTGGAAGTAGAAAGCATTTTTAGAGGGAGAAATGTTTCCAAAATAAAATTAATTTGGGATGTGATAAACTTGATATAAATCAATCTTTGTTTACCATGGGTTTATTCTGAGTTTTGCATAAATAATGAAGTGCTTTAAAATTTTAAAGTTACCAATTATAACTGACAGAGCATGAGTTGTAACATTAAAATTAAAAGCCTTACATCAGAGAAAAAATATTAATAACTATTCGCTCTAAGACCAGATGAATGCACAAACGTCAAAAAACCTTGAGCAACTTGAAGTGAAGAAAGTCGTCTCTCGACCTAAATAAAATAGAATCTTATCATTAAAAATGTCAACATGTTAATCTTAGGAATGACTTTCAGCCAAATGATGCAGCAGTCATGTTTGGACTAATTGCAGAGAGATAACCTCAAATTTCTCGAAAGGTTGAAGCTTTCACATATTAGGAGGCAGCAGCAGATCGGAGCTATAAATTGTCTCCAGAGCTACATACCGTTCATTTTTTATGCAGTATGTATGCTGGTCTGTCACATTTACTTATTTTACTGTTTGAGGTTTAAAGGCTGTATTTTGAAAAAAAACGTCTTCCCTGATTTACAACATTTCACCCCAAACCCTTAGTATTTTTTCCACGGTCTAATCTCTATAAAGTGCTCCTTCATGATACCAGAATTTTAACCTTGACCCAAGCAGGCATTCTACTTTTTAACTATAATTTGGTAATACAAACTAAAACTCTTACTGTGTTAGTTTATGCCCTTGATATTTAGATCTCGACTGCATGTGCAGTTTTATTTAAAGGGAAATAAAGGAATGAAGGAAATGATTGAATGAATAAATTCATATCTTTCTCAGAGTACTACAGGGAATAATTTGCATTAATACACAACCTGGAAAAAATTAGTTGGCATGAAAAACAGAATTCAATTAAATTCTATTTTTTTATATAAACTCAATTGACAACAGACTTTAAGAGACTTTGCAAAAAAAAGTTCATTCAATCCAACCATATATGCAGATTCAAAGTCAAATAGATCCATTCCAGTTGATACTAACAACACTGTCAAGTTTAATGTATTATTCAAATTGTTTTTTCAAAAAAAATATTGAAACCTTAATTTAGAAATGACCACTCCTGACTGATGTGGTTCTGGATGGAGGCATGGAGGCAACAATCTGAATTATCCATCCAAGCTTCATTATTTGGTTGTTGCCATTTATTTCCCCAAGAATGAATCCCCTTTATTAACTTTGTGTTTTTTAGAATGAAAACATCAGTATAGTATTACCAAATAATTGCATGATAGTAAGTTTATTCTTTAATATTAGTGAAACAAATTTTGCATTGCCTTAATCTGCCCTGCTACCACTCAGTGATTACTTTGTAAAAGTTTTGATAGTCTCATACTTCCAAAGTGTCAAGTTTTTACTAACAAGTTTTTACTAACAATCAACTGCTAATTTTGAACATCTTAAAATCTATTACTTCAGTGTAAATATAACATAATCAACAGACAACAAATCCACTTCTCTTGGCCCACTGGGGTTTATTTTTGCTTCAAAAACCAATCTGATGAGATGCTGGAAAAGTCTATTATTGTGTGTGAGTTGTGCAAAAGAGAGTTAGCCGATCACCAAAGCTATTCATGCAAAAAATACCATCTCAATGCAAAACATGTTGGAGCAAGCACAGATGTCCCCAACTGTATGTTACCGTTCACAGTCCACATTTCTAAACAAGTATTTTTTCAGTGACCAGTGGTTCCTGAAAGCTGGTATAGTGGCACTTTTCATGAACCTGATGATTGAATAACTTAAGTAACAGATTTAAATCTGTTGACGTCATTTGTGTATTTATTCTGTCATTTAGCAGAAAAATAGCTGTTTCACTTGAAAATGTTTCTTATGTTGTTCATATATGTGTTTTGATTAATTGTGATTAATTAATTACTTAGGCACTCATCGAGTCCCACCACTATTTTAAACTGATCCGTGATTCACTCCCCCAGTCCTCAAATAGACTTCCTCTGCAATCCATACTTGGAATTGCCTGAGCTATAAAAGCTTCCTGGGGCAAGACAAAAAATGCCCAGTCATGATTAAATTTGGGCTGAACAGGATCACCGTATCTAAGTGGACAATATGACTCTTCATTGATAGCTCTTATTTGTTAACTAACTGCATAATTTCTCCAAGTCTTTTAGTGGCAGTTTTACAGAGGCTTGCGGCAACAACAGTGTTGAATCTCTGTATGCCAGTATGATCCATTACAGCAACAAGACGTGCCTTATGGATATATTATGATGATCTGCCTCACTTTATGTCTTCTTTATGCAGATACGGATTATTATGATTGATGGGAAGGGACTGGGGCTGCCTCTTTTTTTCTTTCGTTTTATATTGCTGCTGCTTTTTAAATAAAAGGATAAAAAGCTTGTTGGATAAAGAGGTGTTTTGAAAGACATCCAAAAAGGAAGATACATTTGACCACTTGAATGTTTGGTCAGCAGATTTTTAGATTGAATTTGTTTAGTTTGGCTGCATCTCCCACAAGGTTGATTGTATTCAAAATCATTTTTGTATGCAAGAAACTACACATCGCTGGAAGGTTAACTGTGGGCACAAGCACAGAAGCCCTGTGTTGTCATCGTCCTCGCAGTTCCAAGTTTACATCTGAATGTTGACTCTAGCTGACAAAATGAGTCAGTGTGAACCCAACCATATGATTACTTTGTAAAGTCATCGTATCACTCGTTGTTTCTTTACTAGATGACAGGCTTGCTGTCAACTACACAATGATATCCAAATAGCCTCTGTGTCCTGTTAGCAGCCACAAGTCTAAACATTAACAGACTCCAGCAAAGTATTCATAAACGGGGTTAAATATATATAAATAATCGCTGAAATATCATTTTCACTTCGCTTTGCGTTGTTGCATTGTTCCTTGTATTCCTCGTTGGGTGGTCCTTTAATATTCATTAGATTATGCAGGTTTCTTGAGATATTTACTTTGCTTCTTTTTGTGTCTTTTTCTTTCCAGGATCCTGTCGGGGAGAATGCAGGAGTCCATGGCCCCCCGGAGGACAGGAAGGAGAAAGTCCCCAGTCCTCATCTGAGCCAGATGGTGATCCTCACAGACAGTGGAACTCTCTATGGGCTGGCACAGAGAGTGGTGGCCACCGAGTCTCTGTAAGCAGCATATCACTTCATACTACGGCACAGCATTTCATAAACAAGTCATTGTATTAGCATCTGGCATGTAGTCGGGGCACGATGACGCATAATGCATCATTGTGCCCAGATGTATTGTGTTAACGCACACTGCGATACCTAGACAAATCACAACTTTCTCACTTTGATTTAATCTTTATATGTGTAGCTGTATTTCCTTTTATTATCACAAAAACATAAGCACTACTTAATAGAACCTTTGTTCAAGATTAATCTAAACATTAGTTCCTTTGGTGCATTGTTGAACAATAATGACGGAAACAAAAGAGTTAAGTTAGGTTGCAGAGATGACAGTATATCTTAGGTAAAACCTTGCAAAGAAGAGAATAAGGCAGATTGTCATTTTATCTTAACTTGTTACTCAAAAACGGCAGCAGATGACCTCTGACCTCTTCCTTATAGGTCATGTTTAACTACAAAAGCACAATTTTCTGGTTGAACAAACTAAGGAGGTGTGAGAAACATCAGAGTAAGGAATTAGACATGGTAGCCGAACTGAGGAAGCTGGCCGTCTGGGTGTTGTTGAGCCCTCCGGCTGTTGATGTGGTGTCACATTTCTGCGAGTGTGATCAGATGATGGTGAACCGTAGCGCTGCTGCTTCTATTTTTTCCTTGCGTCGAACAGAGGAAGACACAAGATGTTCCAGGTTAACGTAACATAGTTTTCTCTACTCTACGATCAGAGCAAGAGTTCACAGAGCTCATTTATGACCTAAGTAGAATGCTAAGACATTTCAAGGTAGAGATTCTAATAAGTGATGTTTCCCCGTAAATGGCTTGTATTTTCTGTTTCAATGCATCCCATTATGAGCTGAATTGCAATCTAAATTAGAAAATGTGTTTTTGTAAACAATAAGACACATATAAAAGCAATCATTTGTGCAAAAGATGTTTTAAAATGTTTTAGATGACACATTTAAGAAATTCTAAATAAATTTCCTACCAAACAGGGGTCACTACGCATTAGCATTCAATGAACTGCCCAAACGCAAAAGTGAGTGTGCTTTGCATTGGCATAGAAACTGCTCTTAAGTCTGTTTGTTTTGGCTCTAATGGCCCTGAACTCTCTGCCCAAGCGGAGCAGTGCAAACACAGAACGTCCGGGTTACATAGGTCTCACAGAATGTTTTTATTTTCACTGTGGAAAATCTGCTGATCATCCAGGGAGCAGAGAGGGTAGATGATGAGCTTCTGGGCTGTGGTGATGGCCCTCTGGAGAGGTTTCTTGTGTCTGGCCAGAAGCATCAGGTTCATCTGTTCAATTAAATGAAACTGGAAACAAAAACCTTAAAGAAGCATCTATTAAAATTGGATGCCTTGATTTTGGAAAAGAATAAATTAGTGCAATCTGAATGCCATAAATGTTTTGGTAACTTTATTTTTGTATTTATTGAAAGATGTTAGTGCTATATTTAATTTTTCTCTCTAGACTCCATATTCATCTTTATTTAATATAAAACAAACAAAACATTTGTGTGTCTAGAATAAAAGTTCCATGTCTGTAAAATATTGGGGGTGTTTTTTAGAATCATTGTTTCCAGTTAAAATATTTTACATTTTGAAGAATTTATTTTGAAAACATTTTCAAAGAAAAGTTAAAAGCAGAAGAAATTGTTTAGAGGACAATATATATTTTTGCACCACATATCATAAAGTCTAGCAATAACAGGGTAGAAAAAAACATGTTTTAGGGACTGCAAAACAAAGAAGCTTTAAGGTTTTAGTAAGCATTTCTGAAAATTTAGATCCACCCATAAAACAGAACAATAAACGAAGAAAAATCTTTACTCATATAAACTTGTTCGAATTCTCAATCCCAAAGTGAATAAAAACAATTGATCCAAGTTTAATTAAACAAAATGTCAGGGTTTTTGCATAGAACTGTGTCTTTTAAATTTTAAAAGACTTTGCATCATAAATATTTTCTGGTATCAGGCTCCTGAGAAACTCATTCAGAATGCATTACTTCACCGCTGAGCTGATATATGTTACCTTTGTGTTCTTTCAGTGTGTTTTTGGCTGAGCAGTTTGAGTCCCTGCAGTCTCATTTGGACACAATGATGCCTGCTGCCAAGAAACCATTCCTCCAACAGTTTTATTCCCAGGTACTGGAAATTTCAGCTTTTCCTTTATCTGTCTGCAGGCATGGGTCAGATTTACCACCATGAATTTGATGGCGTGATCATCATTAACCGTTTCCACTCTTCTTCCATGAGTCTAACTATTTCTTTTCAGTTTTTTTAACAACTCAAATAAAGGCTTATTATGAGAATTGTTTCTAGCATTTTCCATAGTGTAATTGAAATAAATTGTTACCAGATAGCATGCATAACATATCTGGTATACTGTGTTGTTAAGGGCCCGTTTCTAAGGTTTTGTTGAAAACCGTCAAAGTACAAGATTATGTAAAATTTTCAAAAGAAATGTTTCATCATAATGAGTCTAATCATAATTCATCAGCAAATGCATCTCTTTTATGTTGATTGCATTTAATTGCTAAGCAGTAATTCACCTTTGAGGAGACGTGACTCCTGTCAAATGACTACGTACCGCTTACATTCATCAACATTTGACCTACCTAATGTAACAAAACAACCAAATCACATTTGTTTTTCCTCTCTCCTCTCACAGACTGTGTCCACAGCCAGCGAACTGCGTAAACCAATATACTGGATAGTAGCAGCCAAGGCTATAGACTACGAGCAAATGCTGCTTATGATGGCCGGAGTTAAATGGGATATTAAAGAGATAATGTCGCAGCACAACGTTTATGTGGATGTTCTGCTGAAGGTAATAGTAGTTGTAATATGTAACGGTTACTGTAAAGAGTCAAATAATAATCTTGTGACTTATGATCAGTTTTTGCATAGGTTGAGTCCATGCTGCAGCTTATTTTGATATATTTGACCAATTTTGGCAAAAGCCATACAATTTTAAGGTGACTATGAAACTGTAGAGAAATATTAATTGAGGATTTCAGCAGAGATAAAGCTATAGTTAAAAACAAGGAATGTGAGAGTGTTCCTGAATCTGTTTTCATATTCTCACATTAGTAAAAAATTATATATTCTGGGTTCTTGTTTGCAGTAAAAGGTGCTGATTCAAATGACAAAAAACAAACTTAAAGGCACACAATAAATAAAGTGAAACAATATTTGAATAGTCTTTATTTTACATGGAAAATTCACTGAAAACAGTCTTGTACTTTTTGGAGCCTTGTTAAATTAGAAAGCATTAATGCCTCACCGGGGAAAATTTCAGCAGCTACGTGACAAATAGAAACACCTACATAAATATGAAGTAATAATAAAAATTGCAAATGTGATAAAATGCAAAGAAAAATAAAGAAAATAGTGTTAAGGCACTCATTCAAACCAACCCGTTGTCTTAATGCACCATTATGTGTGAACCTTTGAACCCCAGTGAATTTTTTGATTGATAGTTTTCAATGCTGTTGTTAAATGGCCTTGCTTCTGTTTTCTAATTTTGACTTATTTGTACTGCAGTAGGGACAAGTCTTAGGATGTATTTGCAACAACTTATCCTGATATTTAATGAGGTCTAGTCATTAAAATTGTTACATCTTAATGCAAGTAAACATTTTGCTTTGGGAGATGAAGGTAAAGATTTTTCTAGGTCTTTTGGTGTCTGATAAACTTTTAATATCAATACAACTGTCTTTCACAGCCTTTCTAAATTCCTTTTCCTGAGTTTTGTTCTTTCAGTCATACATTGTCTGAGAAAACAACTCAAACGGTTGTATTTATGGATTTTGTCAGACATGTCTAAAGTTGTGTTGTCACTCTTCAGTCTGACTTTGTTAAATAGTCAGTAATTTTTTCGTGAAGCTTTTATGAGTCAAGTGTGAATCTGTGCGAAAGTGTCATCTCTGTTGCATACACCTCCTCTCATTGCCCTCAGTTATTTTTAGAGTGAAACGATATCACTGAACGCAAGTCTCTTTGCATGCTGCCTGCTTCCTTTATGCATTTTTCATGGAGGGCAAAGAACACACAGTCCACTTCACATTTTTTCCTTTTCATATGAAATGAAGAAACCCAGAATGCATTACTTAACTAACAAAAGATGAAGTTTTGTTGAATATTTTATTTATTGTTAAATAAATTGCTTTTAATTGTATTAGAAATTATGAGCAGACCTCTACCAAACTGATAGATAAATTTAAAACTAAAAAATAAATTGTGCATAGCAGTTAGATGCTTTTTCTTTGTTTGGTTTAAGAAGAACTCAAACTTGCTTTGACTCAGTTTCTATGTTTCAATCTACTAATTCACCGCTTAGAAACAACTTTGTGAGAGGAAAATTGTCACACAGGCTCTGTCTTTAACTGGCTAAATGTGTCAAACCAGTACAGCTGATGGTCGACATGAAGCACATTACATAAAGCGTGTATTTTCCCCCCATTAGGTGCTAATACCATGCGCCGTCAACCTGTCAGACAAACCTAATGCACATGGGCTGAGTTATGGTTCCCTGATTGAAAATAGTGTCCCTATTTTGTTGCACTGCGCACACATACAAACACATAGGCATATTTTATTCATGAACTCAGGTTGATCGCTGTCATTCCATGATGATTTGCATATAAAGTGGTGCAGAAATGCAGAAGGCTCTGAATAACTTCTGTGACAAAATGCTTAAGCCAGAAGTCATTATGAGGCTCTGTAAATAAATTACATTTCATTCTTTCGTCAAAAAGTTGTGTCAGCTTTACAATCCTTGGTTCATGGCTTACTTAAAAACGTGGACTTAAATTAAAGTTGTAAGATGTGTCGTCAAACACCTACTAAATAGAAAAGCCTTGTACTGAGGAGCATCCATCTTATCTATGCATAGATAAGATGGATGCTCCTCAGTACAAGGCCTCTACTTTTGCTTCTATAAAAAGAAACGTAATGTCACGAGTGTTTGTCATCCATAATTGAACATTTCAGCAGGCAGCAAAGTACATAACACAAACTCCTTCTGTGGGGGTTTTTATGGCTGCAAACCAAGAAATATCAAAACACAGCTCACATAATGCAGCTGATGGCCTCTTGTGACCAAAACAACACCGTACATGTTTATATCCTGCAGTCTGCATCATCCTTTGGGACAGTTTCTCTTAACGTTCTGTGTCAAAACATAAAAAGCTGGCAGTGAGTGGCTGTGCTTTAATTGGTTAATTTGGCCTTGACTATAAGGTACAATGTGGGAAAGGGTTCAAAGGTTCACTTAAAGTATGTCTTTTAGAAAGTGTAATTAAAATCCCTGTGCAGTTATAATTTAGTTTGAAACAACTCTAAAAGCCCACTATTAGATTAGGATGTTGCTTGATGTATTATTTGTTCCTTAGTGGATTAATGTTGTCCAATCCTTTCTTCACTCTATTCCTTACAGTGCATTGAGGATAATAAAATGGTATTGTGGTATTTAAACCAAAAAGTAAATCAGAATAGTAAAGCAAGTAAATTGATTCATTTGCTTTTCCCTGTTCCAATTTGGTACAGTAATTTTGTCTGAAGCATTCTCTTTACATAAAAATAACCTGCTCAATTTAGTAACATTGTATTTTTATAGAATAAAGTATGTGTACCCAGGCTGTTTGCTAGCATTCAAAATAGTATTACCTTCATAATAGTGATGCATGGATTCCTCTAGTTTCCTCTCAATAACGGTTTATCACAGTCCATAATATTTTTTAAGAAAATTTGATGTGTTACAGCTTTTTCAATTGACCAATGCGCAGCAATGATTGATTGAATGAACCTCATAATTAAGACAGTGAGCTAAATAAGAAACATACCTGGTCTTTAGCTTTGAAATCACTTCTTTTTTAGCAAAATGTTGTATCTTCCTAACATAATTTGGAATACATCAAAAAAGCTGATAACCTTTCAATTTAATTAATTTCCCAGTGTGCAAGTCCACCATGTCAGATGCAAAATACCAACAATTAATCTGTTTTTTATTGGTGTTTTTCACATATGACGTCTTCTCTATCCTCTTAGGAGTTTGAGCAATTTAACAAGCGGCTCGGTGATGTTTCCAGACATGTGCGTATCCCTCTGCCTGTGTCCAACGTCCTTTGGGAGCACTGCATCCGCCTGGCTAACAGGACTTTGGTGGAAGGGTAAGAGAGTCTGAAGCCGTTCCTCTGCGTGACACAAGCATCTCAGATCCCAGGTTAATCTGGTTGGACTGTGTGGTCAGAACAATTTTGTGGTGACATATTGTCAACATGGAATCAATAACACCTCTGTGTTCTTTCCAGTTTTTTACTGAACAAATTCTCTAAAGGAGAACCAAACATTCTGAGTGTTGCACTATTTTTGTCACCGAGTATAAATTTGAACTGTGCTGTAGGAGTTTGAACAGCAAAAGTAAATTCAAATAGTGGCAACCCCAAAAGTGTCAGGTGATGTTGTCTCCAGATTCTGCTCTGGTAAAAACTAACATAGATCATTGACATATAGGGAATAGTTTAAGTGCCTGAATGAAGGCGTGTGCATTTTGTTTTTCATTGAATTTAGGAGGGAAAGAAGCAGCCAGGTGTGAGTAATTAAATGCAAATTAGGCTTACAGATGTATATCACCGTGATAGCTAGGAGGAAAAGCTTCACCAATTAACTCTTGCTGTCGATCAATCAGCGAAGGATTATAAGACAATTTTGAAACCGACATTTTCTAAATGAATATTAAGCCATGAGGTTCACTCTCGTGTGTGGTGAAAACCAAGGCAAAAAACAAAACAGAGTAGTTCTTTAAAGTCCAATGTGAAGACATGTGGACCAAACATAAAAAACAGAATAAGAATCAAATCGACTAAATAATTGCTGATCAACAAAGGTGTGATTCAGTGATTCAGCCATTGTCAAGAGCAAAAGTTTTGAAACCTGTGGCTCTTTGGACGTTCACAAGGGCTCCTAAAACCTTTGCCTGAAAATGATGAACAAGTCAAGTTTTAAAAATGTTTATGCAGATTTTAGTTATTTATTTATGGAATAATTAATTTAGCTGTTGTAGCACACCGCTTACAAAATGTATTTGTTTTTTTTTTTTTGCTCTTATCGTAACTTCTTAGAAGTGTAAAGCTTCAAAATCGTCTCAGGTAAACTAAATCAACTACATTTAGACTAAAGAAACCGCTTAACGCTCTTCAGACTGTTTCCTATTTATTAAATTCCACTCTTGCAGGAACCCCCTTGGTGCCGGTTTCCTCTCTTAAGCCTCTCTAAACTCCCATCAGAAGACGACTTCAGCGCTAAGCTCACAAAACAGAACATTGCTCTTGACACATCCCTTGTAATGCATTTCACCACTTTCCTCCCCTGAAAGTGAGAAAAAATGGGGTGTGACGTGATGGAAAGCAGCAATGTTTTTTTGTGTGTGTTTTTTTTTCTGAGCATTAGCATCCCCACTGTCTTTATACTCATGTGTCGAGTGTGTGTGTGAAGTGGGCTTTTTAGCCGGTAGGTGTGATAAATCCTTCTGTCGGGTGGTGACAAAGAGATGAGCTACCTGCTAACAATTGTCTTGGGCTTTCTCACATTTTTAATGGGACGTAGAAAGAATGTAGATGTTGGCTGCTTCAGGGGTTTTTACTTAAACTAATTACAGCAACTCTGTGGGTGGAATTGCGGGTGCAGAGCATGATTTAGGTTGAAGAAAATTCAAGTGTTTTCAAGCAGAGGGCAAACACTGAATATTGAGCGTAGGTGGAAGGGTGGAAGGGTTGCCCTCACCCGCTGCGAAGGGGAAACATGTTTACCTCCCCGGATATTTGCTAAACACATTTCCTCTCATTTTGTGAGAGAACTTTTGAACCCACTCCAGTGAGTAAATGTGCCATTACGACTCAGACTTCTGCTGCCTTCCTGCTTCTCCCAGTACACTTCTTCGAGCAGCGTAAATACGCAGGAACACACACGCACTCCTCTCAGCCCTCTCCGGGATAGAGTGGTCATACTTGTTTGTTTGTGCTCTGCCTCCCTCAGTCTCTTATCTAATTTCTCTGTCCAGAGCTCGTGTCTTTCCATCAAGGCGCACAAAAATGACTCTGTTAGCATTCTGCGCTGGAGTTCAAACACTCCACAACAAATTCTGACAAGCCTGAGAAGCAAAAAAAAGAAGGAGAAGGAAAAGGCAAAGGAGAGGGGTAATAAATGAGAGAAAGCAACACTAAAAATTAAAAGAAACCAGTGTATGTGTGTGTTAACATAC
The DNA here is from genome assembly GCA_922788865.1 of Poeciliopsis turneri. NCBI lineage: Eukaryota > Metazoa > Chordata > Actinopteri > Cyprinodontiformes > Poeciliidae > Poeciliopsis > Poeciliopsis turneri. The sequence goes on from CAKLNU010000065.1 coordinate 113,504, forward strand.
TGTAGACGCGGGCAGCAGCCTCTGCCATCAAACACAAACACAAAGGAGTGAAATACATGTGAACCCTGAGCCTCGAACACATCCCGCTAACTCGCTGTAACACACACACACAACTCATCTTAAGGTAACACATTAAATCTAATAAACCATTTAGATGCATTCAAAGAAAGGTAAAAGTGTGATTTCCTAATTCTCTCCAAAAACTAAATGAAATATGACTTAAATTGTTATTTAGAATTTCATTGTGATCAGAGATGGACAGCGACACTCAGTAACCGGAGTTTAAAATGTAAACAGGAAATTTGAATGCATGATTTCATAAACTATTTAAGATACAAAATACATTTCATAAAATAAACTGTTGAGCTCTGCAAGAAAAACTGGTCGTTACTGGGTTTTCCAAAGTGCAGTGATCCAAATCATCACTTTGGATGAAAGCAACTGTGAAATGCATAAACAAAAGACCAAAGTCAGTCTCTTTTCACCTGCTTTATTTTGTTAGTCAGGTTCTAGTTAGATGATTTCTTCCAGTCAGACTGTAATCAGGCCTGGCTACTGAAATCAAGGAGGTAACTTAAGCTGTTGTGACAGTAACATTAATACTAGTTGTACAGGACGACCAGGAACCGCCTGCTGTGCAGAGAGGAGCTTTGGAAGTAGAGAGACAGCCTCTGGCTTGATGTTTTTAGCTTAGTCTGTTTTCTTTTGAGTTTATCAGGTTTCTGCTTATTCAGTACATAAAAATGCCTCTATTTTTGCTCTAAAATCACCACACTTAAACACATTTTACTTCTGCAGCAGAGGTGACTTTGCAAGCCGAATAAAAAAATCTTTACACTATAAGCACTACCTAGGTGGATTCAGAGCACTCAGCAAATGCAGCAATCTCTTTCAGTGGGTGCGCTGTTAGAGATTTTGAGACTCAACAGCTTCCTATTGTACCTCTACAGTCTGCAGCAAACTGTAGAGGTACAGTGTGACCACTCATATTTGCTGAAGATGACTACTTGATTCGAGGGTCCATGCATGAAAAATATAAACCTGAAACGACGGCCTTTCAGCCACACTCCTGCGACCCGTTGCTGCGATGACTCACAGGTACTAAATGAAATCCTTTTCTCCCTCTTTGCCCTCCGCTGTAGCTATGCTAACGTAAAGAAATGTAGCAACGAGGGCCGAGCCCTGATGCAGCTGGACTTCCAGCAGTTCCTAATGAAGCTGGAGAAACTGACTGACTTGCGGCCCATCCCCGACAAGGAGTTTGTGGAGACCTACATCAAGGCGTACTACCTGACTGAGAATGACATGGAGCAGTTTATCAAAAATCACAGGGTAAGACGGCCGGTTCAATATCAAATGGATGGGTTTTGCGCAGAACGTGAATTGCATTTCGCTTGTCTTCATCTCTCCTGCTTGCTTTCCTTTGTGTTCCGGTGTGTGTTGATGCAGGAGTACTCCATGAAGCAGCTGGCCAATTTGGTGAACGTGTGTCTGGGCTCGCACATCAATAAAAAGGCTCGTCAGAAACTTCTGGCTGCCATCGATGACATCGACAGACCAAAGAGATAGACTCGCGAACTGTCTCGTTTAAGTAAGCGAGTCGAGATGAATGTGAGCGAAAACTCACAGCTGAATGTTTTCTTTTACGGTTTAAATTATGAAGGATTCAGAGAGCTGTGCAGACGTCAGTCTAAGTCGCATTTGTCAGCCTGTTGATATAAATATTAATGTTGTCCTTATATGGTCACAAACACGAGCTCCTGTTGTTGAATGTGCTCCATGTACATCGACTTGTATTCCACATTAAAGGCGGCGCCAGGTTTTCTACGCACAGATGGATTATAAGATATCTGCTTTCTCTTTTGTAATCAAGTTTTAGCTTTTCTCATATAAATTTCTGAAACATCACAGATCTGAATATGACACAACAGCTTCTGTTAGAGAGAAGATGCATTGATTTGATAATGTCGCACCGTTCCGTCTGAATGTGTTCACTTACAGCGGGAGAGTTGATTAGCATTAATGACTCGCTCTTCCAGGACGTACTGTATAACATTTGGCTTCAGGGCGTTGTTCCTCATGCCTGACTGGAATCTCTGCGTTTTTTTTTGTTGTTGTTTGTTTCTTTGTTTTACTTTGTTCCGTCCACAAATTTGATAAATGTAATATAAAGATGATGATTCTGAAAATAATATAAATTGCTATAGTTTGCCCCCAACATTGTTGTGTTTGCACCAGCTGCGTGTGTTTCTGTCCCTTCTCAGGAGAGGCGCATTTTCCATTTCTGTCAATCACTGACCTTCACTGAGCAGTGAAACTTTGTATATTTGAGCTGATTTGCAAGCTGATAATCATCAATAATAATATTTAGAAGCGCACCACCGATTAGGGTTTTGCAGCCAATTTCCCACCTGCAATTACAGACTGATTTAGATTTATGCTTTAGATAATATTGCAAAACTAAGACAAAAAAGTTTTAATATATTTATTTCAGGAATTAGTTCAGCTAGCTTACCGTAGCTCAAAAAAAATATCAGCATCTGCATGTATTTCTGGAGGATGTTGATTCTTTTTCTCACCTCTGAGTTTTCTAAAAGGCTACCAGCATTTCCATATTCAGCATGTTTTATGAAAAGATATCAAAGACGCGAAAGGTTAAAGCTAACCAACTCTGATATAACGTGTTTCTGTCTTGCAGCCTTGATAAACTGCAGATACCTCAACATCTTTACTTACATAATTTACTTACAAATCATCTCTCTGCTTAATCTGGCCTCATTGTTGACACGTCACTGGCACTGAAAGGAGATTATTTTTTTCTTCAGTAAGAGCATCCACAAGTTGTGGATGCTAGTGTCGTGTTGTGCATTCACTAACTGGAAAAATATGGAATAACTGCATTTCTGGCTCACTGGCCATCGTTGTTGCATCTCTAAAAAAAACTTAGACAACAGCAGAAACAGGCTGTGAACCAGATGTTTCTGTGGGATTTGTTTTGAGGAGAAATTCCACATATTGGAGCAATAGGACTGTTAAATTTGCAGTAAGGCTTAAAGATAAAGAGTTTCTATCTGTAAATTTAATTTGAAAACATATCTCAGACCTCTTTGTGGTCTGAGATATGTCTCAGACCACATGTTGGTTTATGTCTGAGATAAACCAACATTTAAACATTTAAATGTTGGTTTAAATGTTTAAACCAACATTTAAACATTTAAACATTTGTTTAAATGTGGTTTAGCAGAAACCAACATTTAAACAAAGCTTTACCTTGAAAATGCCAAAATTTGCATAGAGCATTAAAAATAACAATTCATTCTGTTACATAAAGAACTTAGGCTTCAAGTAATTTTCCACATTTTGTCAGATATTGTTGTCTGGTCTGACAATGTTCACTTTTTATTTTCAGGTAAAGGGTTCGACTTTTAAAAATGCATTTTTGAAATAAGTCTGCAAAACTGTATCCAGTCGAAATTTAAAAACATCTTTACCTTATCTTAGAGTGTTTATGTCACTGAGAGACTGAGAGACTTGCATCTAACAAAATTCTAGAATAAAATGTGCAAATTTGATTAAAATCTTGCGAAGCATTGTTATTGTTGTCTGTGTGAGCAAATTGAATAATCAACTACGCAAGTTAGACGTTTTGGGCGAATAGGGTGGCTTTGTGCCGATAAATGAGTCCCACGTTGTTCTAATTTAATAAAACAGTTTGGGATTTATCCATATTTGTCCCTTAAATATCACCCAAATACAGTTAAAGCATAAAAGCAAAACTTTCCTGGATAAAAGTGCAGAGCAGCTGAGAGGCTTCCTTATTCACCAAACCACCTAAAAATAGAAAAAGAAATAAATAAATGAAGTTCCAGTTTTTGCGGTCGCCTCATCGGTTCAACTTGTGTGCAGCTATTTCAGGAAAACAAACTGTAAATATGAAAACTTTGGACAACGGCTGTATTTATTTCATGCCTTTTTCTGTTGTTGTTTTTATATGACCGCTGTTGTGGATGTTATTGCCTCGTGTAACTTATCATCTGAGTCAAAGACAAACATTTAACGATTAAGTTAAACTTCAAGTGCACTATAGTGAAAATCTGTATGTGATGATTGTTGATGCTGTAGGAAGAAGAAGGACGACAAATAAATGAATACACTAACACTGGAAACGCTTTTTGTCCATATGTTGTCGCATGAATAAGCATGATAATTGCTGTCAGTGTTTTAAATGTTTTCATCATGAATTGGTATCAAATTTTAGTGGTCGTAATGTTTTGCTCAGCTAGAGGCTACGTCAGGCTCATTAATGTGATTTTCTGTGTGGCTACAAGCCTAAAAGGAAACTGATTAGGTTTCCCTCACTGATCTATAAGGGAGTCCTTATAAATGACATCTAGAGGTTTTTTTTTTGTTTTTTTTTTTATAATGTTCTCATAACTCACTTTAGAACAGATTCATTCTTATGAGTCCATACAGGAAATGCAGCTTTTCCGGATCACAAAGATGACTTGCACCTCGATGCGCTGTTCACTGCTGATGTCGTTTGAGTCAACAGCCCATTACACAAAAATAACGCCTGGATTTTCCTTTTTTTTTTTTTTTCCCAGATCATATTTGTCAAAGAGGGAGGAAATTTCACATTTCTGCTCTCATCAGCAGTACGCTGCGCCCCTCGAGCAGCCGACTTGAAAGTGGCATATCAGTCCTCTTGGCTTTTGCTGGCTTCCCAGCATAATATGCCACAGGGGTTAGGCTCAAAACAGATTGATGACTAAAACATGGATATGTGTTTAGTAATGTGGAAAAGTTCAGTCATTCTTCATCTTTATATATTTTGGTTCTCCGAGAAACCTTTCTCTCAGAAGGTTTTCTCGGAGATGTTATTTTGTGCCTTGGTTAATTTCTCTACTACTTTTAATTCAGTACCTTCCCATTTTCAGAAGACTTTTATTTGTGAGCACAGTTACAGTGTTTGCACAGATTTGCTATACAAAAAGTGGAGAATAAGGTTTCTACACCATTGAATAATTTATTTAGAGGGACGACAGCGTTGAAACATTCCTGCTGTCATCCTTTTTGATATTTTATTTTCATCTTGGTTTATTATTTAATTATCCTCTTTCCTCCTTAATCTCCTATCGTTTTCTTTTCTTCTTTCCCCCGTCCTTTTTTGAGTGATCCTTGTCTCCAACTTCATTTTGTGCATGTTCTTTCTATTTATTTGACCTTCCTCCTGTCTTGCGGCCTTCCTCTGACTTGGTTTCCTGTCACCGTTCACAATAAATCACCCTGGCAGCAACAGATTTTCTCTGATCAATGGTCAGGCTCTCCTCAGTTTTGGAAGATGACCATGTTTTGGTAGCTTTAGCTCTAACATTTGAACGATTGATTTAATCTTTTCAAGCATGCAATCTCTTTTTTGGGGTTTGTACATTGCGATCCCCCATTTTGGCATTTGCCCTGGAAGCAGTGTTCAGCCATTGCTGCCGCGTGAAGCTGCGCCCCACTTGCCCTTTCAGATCAAAGGCCGTGCACTCTGTGTTCCTGTGCGTCGGCCCTTCTGGCAAATTCCATGTGTTAATTCTGTAGAAATCACCGCTGCTGACCTACATGGCCTCTCAGCGCTTCACTGTTCGCATCAACTTCATTCATGTTTATTCACACCTGCTTAGTTGCGAACAATAGTTGGCAGAACCTATTAGTTTTGTTTACTGCGTGTGGTGGCTGTGAGGTGAAATTTTTCTCGGCTGAAACAATGGAACGTGACTACGTTCATTTAGGAGCTTGTTTTTTTTCTTCTCCTTCATTTCAGGTGTGTCATCAGATAGAACATAGATCAGAGGTCACAAAGGACTTGTATGGGAGCGATAAAAGCTTCAGATTTAGTATCTCTGCCACAATTGGCTTGTTAGATTAAAAACTGACCAGATTTTAATAAAAGTCACTTAAATCCCATTTCTTCCTGGCTCTGATGCTCCGTTTGAACTTCAATAAGCTGCCATCACCACATCTAAAAGCCCAAATGCAGTGAGCTGCTGTCTTGTGATTCATTATTTCGTTTTTATCAGATCCACCTAATAAAGTAGCCAATTACCACATACTGGTAAAACAATAGACTGTTGCTGAAGAGTTGACTAAATCTTCCTGAAATCTTCTGTTAAAATTGAATTTTGAGCCTCAGTGCTAGAAGAAAGTTAGTTCTGCTTCGTGAAGTTGTTGATTTCAATAGTCGGAAAATTTAAACTTTGAAAAAAAGACCTGGATAAATTATACATCCCCCCTAAATCTCTCCGCGCGATCCCTTCTGTCAGCTCAAATGAATACTAATGATACTGTCTTATCTTGTTTTAATGACTTTTATAAATGCCTTTTATGCTTTTTCCTGCTGACTTTACCATTTCTTGCATGAAAAAAAAAAAAAACTTCTTTCTCCTGGGGCTGTTACATTACTCCTCTGAAACCGAGTCTATGGGAAACCTATCAGAACTAACCTGACAATATTGTTCTATGGTCTTTTGAAGCTGCTTATTCAATTATAACCTCTAAATACATCCAAGGACTTCGCAGAAAGGTATTAAGCTGTTTTCTATTGGATTATTGTTGGTTGCACTAAGTTTTATTGAGGAGTAAAAGAAGCTAAATCCATCTACAAATAAATATATTGATTTAGTGTAACTTTGTTTTCATATAGCACATAAAATCCAGTTAACAATACAGTCTGTGGCCGTAGTGTGTCAGAAAGTGGAAAAGTTTGAGTGGTATTAAAGCTTTCTTGGTAAACCCTGTTTGATAAAGAGCCATATAACTTGTCTTCCCCGTGAGCTCAGCTGTCAGTCAGTCACGTATCTGACAGAGAGGAGACAAGCACAATGAAAAGCCATCTTAAGAGAGTTTGGGGAGGGGGGTTGGAAAACAATTTGGGCCGTCAGGCAAACTGAAAGTCTCATACACACTTGAGAACCTTTTAATCTCAGCGTCTCACTCTGTAAGAGCAGAAAATCGAAAAGTGTAACCGGGGAACTGAGCGGGCGGTTCAGACGAACCCATTCAGTCTTTTCATTAAGGCAGGGATATTGAATTAGCCTTGTCACTAACAAACCTGCAGGGGAATGAGAGCGGCCACTTTCCCAAAGAAGCTCCCGCTTTCCTCTGGGAGTAGAACTGAGCAATCTTCACGTTGTGTCTCTTTGATTGTGTCGATTTCGACGTAATTAATAAAGGAAGCCATAAAGTAGCCCAATAAAAGTGAATTTGGCTTCAAGAAACTGATTTCATAGAGTTTCTGAGCAGCATAAAAGGGATTGTTCATACTCTTCTCAAACCCTTTGGTGATTATTTGAAGACTTCTTCTTTTGGGGTAATTTTCTAACAGAGGCAGTATTTTCTAATCTTTTTGACTGGCAAGGGGATAAAAGCAGCTAAGCCTGCTGTGTAAGCACTAATGAATGCCCTCTGAGAACCCTGTTCCACCGCCTGCTGCTAATTTATTGCTCGGCTAGCTGTGCCTGGCTGGGGACAAATGTTTAGTGTGTTTGTAAACAAGAACGGGGCAGGAAATCGTCCCCGAAAACGTTACGGCCATGCGAACAGCCAGCAAGGAAAGACCTGGGGAACTTGACTTGGAGTGAAAGTTCCCTTGAAGCCTGGAGGAAGTTTCATAGATTGAGCTAATTTGTATCTGGACAAAAGGGGGATTAAGTGGAATTTAAATAATTTGGAAAATAAAACACAAGAGGGCATACACAATAGGTGTTCCCAGCTAGTTAACAACTTAAAAAAATAACTCAAGCTCAGTGAGACTGGATAAAGTCTGGCTTTGACTAGGCCACCCTCACCCATGAATGTAAGAGGATTTAACATTTTCATTTTCATTGAAGCACTGGCTGTAGGGTCGTGATGTTGCCGGCAGGTCAATGGTTCTTCTTTCCACTCTCCCATAAAATCCAGATTTGTTGAGTGCATGACTTGTCGACTTCCCACCAGAGCTGGGAAGCTTTGCAGCTCCTCCACAGTCAACATGGGCTCTGATGGCTGTTATTCTGATTAATGTTAGTTTGGCAGTACTCTAACAAATCCCTAAGGCTATAAGGAACAGCTGAACTTAAACTGAGGTTAAATTATACACAGAACATATTTAACAATCAGGTCATTTCTAAAGGATATTCGCTGCCTGGGATTTTATTAAGGGGTGTTGAACCAATAGGGACATTATGTATACTTCGCATTTCAGATTTTGTTCCAGAAAAAAAAAAAGTGTATATTTTTCCTCTTCACAATTATGTTCTTCTTTTTCTGGGTCTTTCTTATACAATCCCCATGTAAAACAGAAACAAGATTTTCTCGGCGGAAAGACAGTCAATTTAAATTGAAGGTAAATTTTTGTTATTTTCATCGCACAACGGAAGAAAGAATGAATAAGTTTTCTCTTTACTTAAAGTTTGCAGTTTTCTGCAAACTTTACATCTGCAGTAAAGTTTTCTCTTTACTGCAGATGTCCAGACATCTGCAGACATTAGCTCATATATATATATATTTGTCTAAACATGTATTTATACAGTCTGTCCTACAGACATGGGAATGAAGCTTTTTATTCCGGCTCACCTCCTCTTGACAAGCTGCAGGGTCGATACGCCCCTCTCTCATGAATGTGAATTGATTTTTCTCCTCTGGATTTTGGTGGGAACCACCAGTTTTCACACGGCTTGAAATAAAGGGACATCTTATCGTTGACATTTCAGTTGTAACAAAAGGTTTATTTTTCACATGGCTCAACCCAGAACTAATATTTGACATTGTCTGGGTTTCGGATCAATTAGCTTGCTTGTCGCTGAAATTAGTTTTCACGTGTATTGTTGTTTTAAAATCTCAACTCCAGACTCTTGACTCCCCGATTCAAAGCCAGGGGGTTGACATTTTGTTTAAAGTAGACCAAGTGTTATCTTATCTCAAAAATCTCTTCCTGTTGGACGACCAGGGAGCAAGTCTTTATCTTGTTACTGGAAATAATTTGACTGATCTTTGGTACAAAAATCACTGCCTGATATCTGACCTTCTCCATTTCTAGACATCTGAGAAATGTTATTTGGACCTTCCAGGAAGATTTAGATGAAAAAACAAAAACAAAACAGGCTGTTCAAGAGCCCACCTTTGTTTGATTTTTTTTTTATTAAAAAAAAAACAAAACAGCAATTATGAGGACATTACGTGACAAAACATGAAATTGTGCATAAATGTGAAGTGGACAAAAAAAAAAAAAAAGATCTTGTTTCTCATTTTCTCCAATCAGTGCTAATCACGCGATCTGTTGATGCTGGAGAAAAGGTTTCTCACAGCGTGATGCTGGGTTTCTCTTTGGGGTAAAATGTGTTCAGAGACTTTCACAGAACAGCTTTTTTATTTTAGCATTAAATTACTCTCAAGTTCACTTTATTTAATAAAGAGGTGACACTTGCAGTCAGTCACGCCGGATTGTCATTGGGGTTTCAGTGTGAAGCGGATGCATTTGTATGCTATTGCATTTCTGCCACTACAGCACCACACTGCGTAGGTTTGCCACAAAAAATGTCAATAAAAACACTAAAAGTTCATGGAAGTGAAAGGGAAAAGGGCCTAAAAAGTTTGTAAGGAATATTTTGATGGTATTTGGATGCTTTTTTTTCTTATCATAACTATAACATTGCAGAAAAAAAAAAAACACAGCCCCTGTTTACTTTTGTTGTAACTCACTGCTGGCTTCCCTCAGGGCTGTATGCCGAGCTCGCTACTCTTTGTGTGCTGGTGGCTGCCTCTCAGCGCACCCGTCCAGCTCCATCATTAAATTCACAGATGAAACAACCATCGCCGTCTCGTCTCCAAAGGCAACGAGGCAGCACAGAGGGATGACAGTCAGCGACCGTCTGTGGTGTCTGGCTAATAATTAGTAATTGAGCATGGCAAAGACAAAGGCAACGGTTTCTGGGCTTCAGGAGGATGTGGCCCCGGCAAATCCTCCTGCTGTTCCTGTCTGCGTGTGCAGTTAGTGTGCAGACAGACTTTTAAAAATGTTGCAGTCTCTACGCATCAGAGGACCTCTCTCAGTAACTAAATACTAAAGTAAACCCAATAGAAAACGTAGAGCATCTTCATTTGCTGCATCTCGGTGTGGTATGCGGAGGTTCAAGCAAAAACGACTAATTTGGAAAGCAGAAAAAAATTGGCACTTTATTTGCATGTTTTATTTTGTTTTCTTACTCTTTTTCTGACATTCTGATTCTTTTAGTTTTGTATGTTCTATCTGTGTTGTGTGATGGAGAGTTTTCAAATTTCATTGCACTTTTATTACACAAAGACGACAAATGATTGGGATTCTGAAAAGATGGCAATCAGATAAGCAGGGGTCTTTTTAGGCAAGTGATCATGAAAGTCTAATAAAATCCTATAAATGCCACTAAAAAGATTTCTTGGTATTGCAAAATGACTTCAGACTCCTTCCTTTATTCTTGTGAGCACAGGATTTAAATAATAATTGTTATATTTTATGTTAGTACAGTTTCAGTTTAGTTTAGTTTTAATCAGTAAAGACATGTAAATATATTTCAGTGTAGTAATAACTTTGACTAAATTTGTGATATATTGTGATTTGTCTCCTTGATTTCTCATGGTGTCTTCTTCCCTCTGGTTGAAAGTAAATCAGAGAAATAAATTAAACTCCTGGACCTTTTAAAACTATAACTGGAAATTGTTATAGCCATAGACTCCAGTAAGTATATATATATTTTTTTTTAACTGTTTGCATAATAGGGAGTGGTGGAAAAAAATGTGACAACTCATAAAACTGAGAAAATGACCCAAGGGGAAGGCTATACCAGTTCCCTCTATTGTAATTTTGAAGGGCTCAGAATTGACATTTTTGAAGGAGCGGAGAAAATTCGTTTTGCCACCACTGGAGTCATCAAGCTGAGCCAAGAATGGAAGCAAGCAAGTTGAAGATGTCACAGGGTCTCCCTTCAAACAATGAACTCTCTTCTCGCCAGGCCGACAAGGGAATGGAGCCAAATGTCTTTAGTAACATTTAAGGCAGCATCTCCCAAAAGTGTCAGGACATTTTACTCAAAACCAAAAATGTCATCTGCGATGGGGCAACTTGAGGAAAATTTGAAATGTCACTAAAACGAAGCTGTGGCCCTCAGAGGTTCCTGTAAGTGATTTTGACATTATTCAGCCAAATGTAGCAGATTGACAGACGTGCACAGCTGCTGCAGTGTGAGGATATTACACTCCTCACACAAACAACTTCCTTTTACTAAAACTGGCACTCACATTCATGTACAAGCGAGCGAATCACATTAACCACCAATCACATTAAGTAGCAAACAGTTATTGATTACAGCAAAATGATTTCATGGCATTTGCCTCATGTTTCTATCCGTTAGCACTAAGAGAGAGGAGACCAAGAAGAAAGAAGCAGGCCATCACAAATCGAAATCCACTGGTTATTCGTGACACACAAATATTTTTAATGGGCTTCTTTTGGTGAAGCGAAATGTATTCCAGGTTGCAATAGTGATCCAAAGCCTGTGAAACCAAAGTTCAAATATGTTACATTTTTTAGGAGCGCACTCTATCTATTAAACCAATACAGCTTAACACTTATTGTGACAATAAGTTAAACCTTTGAGCCTTGAAATCTTTACTGAATTCATCTTAGAATAAAAACAACCAAAAAATAAAAATAAAAACACAGAATTCAGTACATAATCCCTCCAGAGCTCATTTTGGTTTGTTCTGTATTGTTTTTCTGTCCCTACACTGTAACCATCATATCAAATATTGAAAAAGAATTTCATCCCTATTGATGATTTAACAGGCAGCGATTAATGTATTTTTGCATTTTGCTTTAAAAAAATGCAATGAAATAAAACCATGTCTCTTTATGCTAAGGAATAATAATAAAGCAATTCCTTCCTTCGGGTAGGAAACGTCACCTGAAGTGTAAGCAGCAGAACAACTTACAAAAGAAATGACTGTAACTCTTACTCTGCACTAATGTTCATCTAAAGTCTCCATGGCAACCGACTTCTGAAATGGCCAGTGGGATGCAGGAGTCCCCACCTGATTTCCACTTGCTTTTACTACAGATGTGTGCTACAAAATTGTATTGGGTATCAACCATTTCCCTGGGGATGTTGACATAGGATTGATATATCCTGGTGAGTTACCAGCAGCAGCTGCTGCAGTAATTTGTTTTTAATAACAAGTTCATGTAATCTTCTAAATAACTGGTTTAGCCGAACTGCAAACCAGTTTTATTTACTTCAATAATCATATTGTTCATAGTGTAGAAAATACATTGTCTTCAGTTGCTGAATTGCAAAAAAGAACATTTATCACATGGTATATCTTTCCTATTGTGGTTTAATATATATATAAAAGTATTACAATATTGAAGGGGAATTAGCGCAGGTCTGTCTTTTCTCTGCACACTCATGATTAACTTACTGAGCAACACATGGTGATCATAAGACCCAGAATGCTCCTCTTGACCTTCAGTGATTCTTGTTACTTGGAGCAAAAATATTCTTCTGGTCAGGGAAAAAAAAAAAAAAAAAAAGGAAGCAAAATGAAGGTTTTAAAAAACCCGTGAGAATCTCAAACTGTGACAACTTTCCTTTGGATGCCAATTACACATCATCCCATGTGTGTCATGGAGGCAGTAATGCAAATGTGTTATACAACGGTTCTGTGTTGCTGTTTAATAACGGCGTAGGCAATATGATGCAGGGAATAACAATGTGTCAAATCTCCTGCCTCCTACCTTAGTTTTCAGAGGTTAGCATTAACATTTCATTTATTTTAATAGCAGTTCAGCCCTCATTTTCATGGAGTGGTTTTAATTAATCTATTACGGATAAAAAAAAATATATATATATATATATGTATACATATATATATATATATATATATATATATATATATATATAGGATATATATATACATATATATATATATATGTATATATATATTTATTGTGCCTGGAAATTATGCACTTCGTCTGCAAGAGATCCAGATCAATCTCATGTAAGAATCTTGTTTATATACGCAGGTTAACATTAAATGTGTTTGTGTGTTTTGTTTTGTTTTTTTAACTTGGCACAAAGTATGATGAAGTATTTTTATTTTTTTTATGTTAATGTGTATTACCTGTGTAAAACATGGTTTATGTATTAAGAGATGGGTGAAAAATGTTAAAGACATATGCTAATGAGGAAGTTATTTGTGCTTGAAATAGCAACAAAACCCCAGCAGGGCTGTGTGGAAGATTAAATTAACAATATATATGGAGTCCATTCTAATTATACATCACACTGCACCCAGTATTAACATTTTTACAGGTACTGACACATCGAAACCGAAGCCCGATGAAAAATACTTCATTTCAAAACCGTTTGCTCATTCTGACATCCTCACTGGTCTTTCAAATGATGAAACCTTATCAGACAAAAGGCATCTGCTGCGTGGATGGATGCCGTTTCACCAATGGATGCCGTTTCACCAATGGATGCCGTTCCATCGATTTAAATAAACGTCAGGGGCAAGATACTTAAAATGATCCATGTGAGCCATCGAATCGAATTCATATTGATTGAGAACTGAATGGGAATTGATCAGTGTCGCTGGGGATGTTGCAGGTTACTGGATGAAACATAATTGTTTTATGTCAGAGATTTTTTTCTTTTCAGTTTTTTTTTTTTTATTAAGTCACCACAGCGTCTTTTTTTTTAACTTTATATTTTACGTAAAATTACTTTTATTTCTTCACTCTATTCGTAAAATCTAAACATTTCTAATTTCTACAATTTCTAAATTTGATTTTTCACCAGCTTCATGATGTGTTGCGCAACATCCTCAACATTTTCATATGAAGGCGCCCAATTAGTCAGAAAATATCTCTGCTAGCGTCTTGCTATATGTAAACTTTAATTTATTTTTTGTTTTGTTTGTTTTTCTGAAAAGATGTCACTTTTTTCTTATTCCATCCTTTGTTTTCCTGGTTTCTTCAAACTTAGAGGAAGAAAACTGTCATCCCTTTGAAATGCCCTTTTTTCATCTGACATTCAGGATTTGCTCCATTTTGATCTTGATGTTGTTAATCAGGAGGATTTAAGTGTGTACCCTGGGAATCAGGATTATACTCTGACTGTCGGATGAGCTCGTTGCTGCCCAACTTTAAGCCGACGGGTTTTTAAAGGATTTCCCCCAGGAAACTGCAGACGGAGGACTAACAAACTTGCTTCGGAGAAACCCTCTGTTGCGGTCCCATTTGGATGTGAGCCAGTGTTATTTCCATATTTTAATTATCCCCACAATTGACTTGGTGGAAAAGTAGTGCAGTGCATATCTGTCCTGCGCAGGTGTCACTCCGTTCTACCTGTATATGTAAATTGCAAAAAAATAAAAATAAAAAATAGTGACCTTTGTTTTCTTTTTTTTTTTTTCCTTTGGCCAAAGAATAACAAAACACATTTCAAAAATGTTCCTACACGGCGTTAAAATATTGCTAGTGTGCAAACAATTTTAAAAACAATTCACCCAAAATGAAGTGAACTATTTGAATGCCTTGGCGTCTCCTCTTTGCCACTAACCGTTCGTGGTTGAGGATGTTAGTCTTCCACATCAGCAGCAGATGCACTCAGGTGTGTGCAGTGACACTGGCTGTTCCTTGCTGGGGCTTGATTGAAGCCCGATAGGCTGACATTGTCTCGTGTGTGCCTCCAACAGATTTGACTGACAGCAAACATTTCCTCCTCTTGTTCTCGACATGATTTTCTGTTTGCTCCTCCTAACCGCGGGCGACATGCTGCGGCCAACTGTTTATGAGATCGGAACTGTCTGCCAGAACAAGTGAAGTGCTTGGAGTGTGTGGGTTTATTTGACATGGTACGACTCACTCAGACCCACATGCAGATAAATGATGGGAAGACACAGTTATTAGTTGTGCAACATATAACATCTTGAGAAGACCTGAAATTGGGGTTAATGTTTTAATCCAATTCTTATAACAAGAACTGAAATGAAAAGCCGGTAAAACACAAATGTGTCTTTCTTTTAAAGGACGTCTGTTTTATATCATTATTTAAAAGCATAAAACTGTTTTGTGGAGAGGTTTGGAACTGTGCCTTCTCTTACCTGAATAAGTCTGAACTCTCAGAGAAGAGAGAGATGTTCAGCAGAAACATGATAGTACTGTCAACAACAACAACAAAAAACAACAAAGCAAGAAAAAAAAAAAAAGGACTTATTTTTTAGTCCGCATGCAAAAGTTTATGAGGTTGTTCTGCCTGGCTCTTGATGAAAAATCTTACAGAAAAACAATTTTTCTAGAGGGTATTTGAAGCTAGCATCCATCCACCCACTGTTCATAATCACTCTTCCTCACAGTCATTCATGACCAGATTATTCATTTTTCAAATCATTTCTATTTTCTTTTTCCCAAGACACTCTTCCCACCCCTTGACACAGTTGAACTCTAGTCAAAGAGCCACTTAACACGTATCTATTGTATGAGACTTTTACAGACATGACTGACATGAACACTCTTTTGAAAATCGTACAGAAAAAGCCAGGAGGTTTCTAACTTCAATCAATTTCAACTTCCAACATACCTTTACACCGTGTTCCAAATTATTATGCAAACTGGATTTAAGTGTCATAAAGAATATATTTTTGTTGTTGTGCTATTAAATTTATTGATGGTATTGTGTATCAGGGCTCTTTGAATCACTATAATTAATTTCAGAGAGCTGGGTTGATTAGTTTGTCTGGTGAGTTCAATTAAAGGAAATCTACTTAAGAAGGATGTTCCGCATTATTAAGCAGGCCACAGGTTTCAGCAATATGGGAAAGAGAAAGGATCTCACTGCTGACGAAAATCATCAGAGAGTGTAGTGTCGTATGACAAGGTATGAAAACATTAGATATTTAACAAAACCTGTAGCGTTATTGTACTGTGAAGAGATTTGTGGCTGAATTCAGAACAAAGATGGGTTTGTACAGATAAAGGTATAATGAGGAAAGTTTCTATTAGGCAAATTCATCATATTAAGAGAGCAGCTGTTAAAATGCCCTTACAAAGCAGCAAGCAGTTATTTGAAGCTGCTGGTTCCTCTGGAACCTCAAGATGGAGGATCCTCCAGAGGCTTGTGGTGATGAACCTACTATTGGGCCCCTAACCAGAGCTCACAAGCAGAAACGGTCGCAGTGGACCCAGCCGGACATGAAGATAAATTTTCAAACAGTCTTGTTCACTAACGTCTGCTGTGCAACCCTGGATGGTCCAGATGGACGCAGTAGTGGACATTTTTAGGGCTGAAATCATGGAGAGAGAGAGAGAGAGAGAGAGAGAGAGAGAGAGAGAGAGAGAGAGAGAGAGAGAGAGAGCTGGTCGGCCCCTTCAGGGTCCCTGAAGGTGTGAAAATTACCTCAGCAAAGTATACGAACTTTCTGACTAATTACTTTCTTTCATAGTTCAAAATTATTCTGTCTGTCATTCGCATTGACCATTTAGGAAAATCTGAGAAAATATCACTTGCACAATAATTTGGAACACGGTGTATTTTTACCACTAATTTAAAAAATCATGTACTCAAACACCGTCATGTGAAATTCGTTTTATGTCGAGAGACTTTATTTAACAGGTGAAATGCAACCTTTACGAGCAAAGCGATCACCTGCCGTCTATTTGCAGACATTTATAAAAGCAGTAAAACTTGCCGCTGCAACCATGCTCTGCAGGCGCAGTAAAACAGAAATAAGTTAGTGCTGTAACCTGCTGTGCTGGGAGCCCTCGTAAAACGCATTGAGTACCGTGAAAAGCCCAAAAGCGTAGCTTAGTCTTGGAAATGGAGCACTGGCAGCTAAAATGGCATTTAATGAGGCTCTGCGGCCCCTTAACTTTAAACACTTAAATTTGTTGGCTGGTTTTGTGTCAGAGATTTACAACTAAGGAGTATATCTTTACTTCCATGCTGGAGATGTCAAAATAAGTGACTCACACTTTGGTTTTGTAGAGTGGGGTCAGCCAGGTAAAAAGGAAGAATACACCTGCATAAAGACCGTGAAACATTTTATTCTGTTGCAGAAGGCAGCTTCACTGAGCCGCAATATGACAGAATCTAGACGACCTTTCAGGATGAACCCAGCGGGAGGAGAGATTAAAGCCAACAATGTCCTTCACGCCAGGTCGGAAACAAACCTATTTTTAGGGTACTACTTGTGTTCCTTATATTATTATTGTTATTATTTCTTGTAAAAAATCCTAAACTCTTGTGTTTTTATGTGAGTGCATTCTGAATATTTAAACCGACCAGACATTCTACGTCACTGAGACAATTTGGAGGTGGAGAGAAATATCTGCACACGTCAGTCCCTTAGAAATGTCAGCAATTTGACTTGTGCGATGCTCCAAAACACAAAGATACATGAACAACAGTTCATTCTTTGTCCACCTGTTTGTATTTTACTCTCAGTTTAGTATGGATGTTCTCTAATCCATCAGCTGGAAACATGCAAAACTTTTAAATGTGAAAACAGGTTTTCACAACATCACCATGCAACTTTTAGTCGCAACAAATCTTGAAAAATACTTGCAGCTGTAATTGCAGCAAAATCTGAGTGTGACTGATTAAGAACGCATGCCACACTTTTCACATTTTTGTTAATAACACTTTTTTTTGTTTTTGTTTGTTTTTTTGGAACATTTCACATAAAATCTCAATAATGTTAAAGCTTCCTCTTATGACTTGACAAAATGTGAAACAGTTGAATGGGGTGTGAATACTTTTGCAAGGCACTCTATCTGCAAATAACACATCAGCAGACAAAAAAAAAAAAAGAGAGAGTTCATTTGAAAAACCTTTGCAGTGCTATAACATGTTCTCTGTCAAGTGCCATGGTAATGATTTGCCTCACAAATCTCATCAGTGCATAATGAGGGAACAAGTGCTATTAGAAAGATGTAACTGAGATGCTTATCTTTGAAGATGCATCGGGAGCCACAGGCTCAGTGACAGGCTCACCCCTGCTTTAGGACAGCCAAGATGCAAGCGGAAATCTCTGCTTTATCATGTCGGATGGAGCCAGGAGGAGACATTAGCTCCACAGCATTATGTTGTTTTGTTTTGTTTTGTTTTGTTTTGTTTTGTTTTGTTTTGTTTTGTTTTGTTTTGTTTTGTTTTGTTTTGTTTTGTTTTGTTTTGTTTTGTTTCTGTGACAGAATGTATACCTGCTGATTCCTTCCAAAAATTTGTTTGGAGGCAACATGACTCAGTTTTTGAGTGAAGTCAGAGGTGAATTTGAGAGCGAGCATCAGTGGAACCTCCCTCACCTCAGCTCTGCAGGAATACACAAATATACTTTATACTGATTGCTCTGTTTCTTTCTTTTCCCGCTCTCTCTCTCCCTCAGTGTTTCTCATTCCTGCAACTCTACAAATCACGGCCACAATAATGCCCGCGGCCTCCCTTCCTGGAAAGTAATATACTAAGATGGATGCATGCGAGCGGATCAGCGAGCAGCTGCAGGACAGGACTTTGACACTCGGGCTCCCGATATTGGGTGTCCTAAATCGAGAGATAATTACAGTATTACACGGCAAGCATTGTCTCGCCATAGTACATCACCGGATCTGAAAACACAGAGCTAATTTAAGAGTATAATTTCTAAGTGCTGCGTTGTTATCTTGAAGGAGGAGTTATTTCATTAGCAAGTCTCAGCTCCCTCTCCAAAGACATCAGGGCGATGCTCATTTCCCAAGAAGGCAAACTCCATCAAGTGGAATTTTGAAATCCAATAAAAATCTTGATTGTTCTGTGCTTTGCGAATAAATTGAGTTGCCCTTTTAGAACTTGTAGCAATCCTGTAAACACATCATGCCGGGGAGAAAACAGTGGTTTCAAAATTAGATGATGCTTCATGGAATGATTTGTCAATCATCAACTATAAAACTTTGAAAACATTTAATGTGAAAAGAAGCAACATTTGCATAAATTTAGCAGAGAGTGCAAAATACAGTGCCAGGCATGAGGTAGAAGCTCATATTGGTTTCAAGCTCTTAATTATTTATTTGAAGGGTTAATTTTTCCTTGGTGGAATAATTGTACAACCAAGCAACTTCAATTCATTCTAAATGCAAAAACCGAATACACAAATTTAATTGTCTTTTTTTGGCACACAACAAACTTTTAAACAGAGTCCATGCAATTCGGTATATTTCCAAAAAGTCTTAATGTTACTTTCCTTTGGCAATTCCACAGCTAGTTTGTGTTTTGGGGGATCGTTGTCCTCTCAGGATACCCAGTTACATCCAGCTTTCCACTATTATGTTTAGCAGAGCAGAAAAACCTGATTAGAATAGTCAGGAACAATAAGGCTTAAGCATATCATGAACTGGAAACTGCCAAGGTCCCTGTTAGTGATTTACAATGCTGCCTAAAATGGTGCATAATGTTGTAATCCCTGTGAGAGAGATTCATGAATGTTTTCTGCAAATTTTTCTATTTTTAATACACCTAGAATATATCTGTCTCCCAAAGGCCTGCGCCATTACACATATACTTTTGACTCTCCACGGCGCTCTCGTTGTCCTGAAAGCACAGCTTGAGACTTGAGTAAGTAAAAATAAAAATGCATTCACTTCAAGGAAAGGCGAGGACTGATGTGTTCACACCGAACACTGGAAACAAAGGCGGAAACCACAAAGACCGTCTGTCAAAAGAACGGTGGCAGCCGTTCGGCATGTTAACAGCAGGGGCTGGAGGTCGAGAACAGAGAGGTCAGGTGAAACCGCCGGAGAAAAAAACCTGCAGCGTCTGGCGGGAGTGATAAGTAGTAATTTTGAAAATGTGTGGAAAAGAAGTATGCAGCATAGAAAATAGGAAAAAATCCAGCAGTTCTGGGTCCTCAGATCAACAGATTTGCTTCCAAACTGCAAGGACACCATGTCACTGAAAGCAGTGACTGTCTGGCTTCGCAGACCAATAGATCAAGAACATGAGCATGAAAGAGGAAAGAATTTAAGTCTGTAATCATTTACTTTTAGAAATGCGATGCGAACTCATCCGGGGGACTGGAGCAGAACGATTTTCAATGTAATTGGCGCTAAATGGTGATTGACCAGGACCCTTGGCACTAACACATAGTCTCTTCAGTGGGGAATTCACAAGGGACGCGTTCGTTTAAAAATGAAGTCAGATTTAACACAAAGCTGTTTTATCCATTCTAGCTTTCAGAATGCTGGATTCAGAAATGGTGGCTTGGCAGAAGTTTTGGAAATCTCAGAACTAAGGTAGGGGTTTATAATCTCTGGGGAATAATCAGAAAAATACTAACAGTTTTAACACGATTATAAAATCTCTCTAAGACACTGTAATGTTGCCTTTGTTGGTCTTTCTATGATATGTTATGCTTCAACTTTCATTTGATTTATTGTATTTTAGAAAGAACTTCACTGAAATCAAAGACCAAAAATTGGACACATATCTCTGAAACAGGCACATTGAGGCGCATTAGTACACAAAGCAGGGCTATTTTACACCATCATCACCACTCACTATTTCTTTTGCTCTCCAGTTGCCAGAAAGCTTTTACTGACACATTTGTTTTCTCGTTGTGTATTTTTTCCCTTTCAAGCAAACGAAAAAATAAATAAATAAATAAAAGTGGTCACATTTCAGTGACCTTTGGTTTCTGGGGCTCCAGGCATGACTGTTCGTGGACAGTGACTGTGAGCTTGGTTCGTTTTCACAGCAGAGGCGAGAGAAGATAAAACGTTCTGGAAAAAACAAACTCCTTTATTGTGCTGTGAAAGGGCACGACCAGCGTCTCCATATAATTCCACCATCCTATACGATACTCCCACTTTACAACTTTGGTTTTACATTTTTGTTTTCACACACCAGTATTTAATCATTGTTTGTTGACTTTTAGGTGAATTTGATCATCTGAAGGCACAGCGATGCTTTGCAATTATTTGAACGCTGAAAACATTCAAATATTTCGACATGAAACGCTGTCCTCCTTCACCCTGCTGGCTTAAAGCTGCACACGCCGTCACCTTCACAGGCAATTTCTGAGCTCTCAAGGCGAGGAGCGACTTGGGTTTGGTCCAGTGTGCTGTGACATTGGTGCTGTCAGGAGGCCTTCTGAAATGCCACATCGTCAGCTTCTCAGCCCAAGATGGAAACTTCTCGACGTGATTTAGAGCTTCCTCTTCCAGCTGCATTTTTTTTGTTTTTTTTTCACTGATCTCAGCGGAGAAATAGGCATTCAGTCCTCTTGATGAAATGGGTGTTGATGCTGATGAGGGAACTGTATTCACCGCGGCGAGGACAGCGCGTCTTCTTCTCATCGCCGTCCCGGATTCGGCAGAGCCTGAAATGATCAACTATAGAGCAGGTGGTTGCATAAAAGCTGAAAAATAGTCCAAGGAACTTTCCCTTTGTAAAATAATGGCTCCCCGCCCCCCCATCAAATAGTGAGCATACCTCCATCGCATCTCCAGGACGATCTGCATCAGTCGATTTTGTCCTGTTATACACAGTTTGATGCTGGTGTGATTCCAGCAGAACCTTCTGAATAAAAACCAAGGCTGTAAATCACTGCCAAGATCGTGGGATTATAAAGCAGGACACCACATGGTGTAGGGCTGCCTTTGTTTTCCCCGCTCACTCATTATGCAAAATCTGTCAGCCCTGAAATATTGACAAGAATGGCGTTGGCTGGGAACAGGCAGTGAAGCAATCAGAGCATGTTGAAGGAGAGCTGGAACAAAGTTTGTGCTTTATTTAACAACGAGATCAAGGGGAAATTAGCAAACCTTTTAATGAGGGATTAAGGAAGTGCTACATGTTTTATTTTTAACTAACTTTCCACCAATACGGAACTAATGGAATATTCTGACCTGTTGGTACCAATTTCAGCAGATTGGGTTTTAATTAGAATCATAATTATGGTGAATGAGCTTTTCACACTTTCAGATTATCAAATATTAAAGGTTTCCTAAGCAAATTAATAAAAACAAGTTTCAAAAAAATTTTTATTAAGGGAAACCTCTCCAAACCAAACTGAGTCCTTTGTAAAGATGTCATCAAACATTAACCTAAACAAAGTAAATTTAAATGAGTCACGAAGAAAGACATCTAGATAAAGAATTGAGTTGGACGTGGTGATGCGTCATCTACTGCGAATTGTCGGTGGAGGCTTGGAAGGAGGAGTAAGACTTTGAGGGTCCGGTTTCAGCAAACTGACAAAATATCCAGTGGCCAATTAAATCCCACTTTACATCTGGCATACAACTAACAAGAACATCAACACATTGGAACGTGGTGGTGATAGTGACTGGAGCTGAGCGTGGATGAAAGACCATAACCATACAGAGAAGAGGAGGATGAGTTTAATAATAAAATAGAACATGTACATTTTTAGGATGTGACATTTTTTTGTAAAACCGTTCTATCAATGATTGTCACTTTTCTTTTTCTGTTTGCAAAGGGCTGATAAAAGAAAACAAACTCATAGACATACGGTGCTAACATTTTTTTTTTATGATTTCCAAAGAAGCCTGACTTTCTTTGACTCATTTTATGTGGTCTTGCGTAATAGCCCTCTGGGAGTTTTGAAGATTGTTTTAATTTCAACATTTTTTTTTTTTTTGTCAACTTTTAGTGACCATGTAAATCACTCTCCTCATCGTTTCCTATAGCACACGTTGACCCATCCAAAGAAGTCGACCCATGAACAGGCACTTCTGATCATGAAGCAAAATAAAATCCTTTGGCAGCTTTGTGGTCTGACAGTGTTCTGTTGCAATTGCAGTGAGTCCATGCTTGTCAGCCCTTGCCATTGACATACAATGAATGGTTCTCAAGAGAGAACCGATGGGATTTTATTACACAGCAGTGATGCTTGAAAGGTACTAAATTGAGAACAGCGCTTTGCTGTGAAGGGATGGCCAATGACCAAATTTATCTGGTACAAGATGTTATACTGAATCCTAACCCTAACCCTATCTTTTCTGACAAGTGGCGCACGTCGTTCTGTCCTTTAGAATGGGAGAAGTCTCGTACGTAGCACTTTGCATCGATCTTGCCGAGTTACTCTCTGTGTCTTCTAAGGTCTAATGAGTTCATTTCTATTAATGAGGGGTCACATTGCTGCCGTGATTTGTGTTTTTCAAACAACCAGAGGCGGTCTAAAGAAGAGTTTGTCAAGGTGTCAAAGTGAATAGCTGCTGAAAGAGGTGTATGACCTGCCTTTAAAGGTGGAGACCATGGAGACAGCGCTGGGCAGTGAAACTAATTATAAACAGTCGAAAAGACAGTTGAGTGGACCACAAGTTCCTTATGGGGGTTTCATTGCAAGTCAACCACCCTGAGACTGAACAATAAGAGAAAACCTAAATCTACCCTTTGAGCATCAAAACCGCCATGCTGAATAACTCAGCAAAGGTCTTGCAGGACATCAGGAAGGTGAATGTCTCTGGAGACAGGAATTGAAGGTGCGAGAGAAGGACAAAGAGGAACCATCTTGAAAGGTTAAGCATGTATCACATGCAGACTGTTTGGCTAAAACTGATGATTCCTACCAATAAGAACATAAGGCTGGATTGAGGAATAGTTTGAGGTGCTGCTCATGCCAGATCCAACAACAGCCACATAGCAGAATAGCAATAGGAACCGGCGTCAACCATATCATTGAGACCCAAGATGCAGGAAAGGCCTACTTACCTTTCCTGCAGAGGCGGCCCAGCACTTAATGTGAGGTGTAAGACGGAAACAGGCAAAACATGCATCAAATTCAATAATTCAATGGTTGAAGAGGTACTTCGAAACATATTTGGAGAGTTTGAGTCCAGCAGTCAAAGTGTGAGGCATCGTCAGGGTGGAAGAAGAATGAGAGGGTTAAGTTTCCAGCTCCAGACTGGCAGACGGATGACAGGTACCCAAAGAAAAGACAGCGGCAGTGAAGAGTAAAGCTCCAACTTCAAAGTATGAAAATCTTTAAAACCTTTTACTTTTCAAATGTGGCTGTAGGTTACCTTTGGGAGCAATTCTACACATAGGATACAGACAATTTTTTGAAAAACACAAACCTGCCTCACAGTGTGTATTTTTAAAAAAGAATATAAAGAGGAGCAGCAGCTTTATCGGCTATTTCTGGAAAATAATTGATTTGAACCTGAAGCGCTCAAGCAGATGATGCTAATACAAAGCAGCAATTTTCTATTTGAGAGCCAGGAAGAATTTATGATTACAAAAGCAGCTAAAAATGTTGGCTGTTGACTGTATTACTGATAAACATAAATCATTTTCTCTGCCTGCATTTAAATGTTTTCAAATGTGTCTGTAGCTTTTGATCTTTAAGCGCCACTTTAAAGATTATAAGTCACTTTATGAGAGCAACATCATTTTAACAAAAGTTTCTGTTGATACATTTCCAGTCAGAGGTACATATAGGTAATGATTTCATTTTGGGTTTTTAATGACGCAACGGAACCACTTTGCTCACTGTGATCAAATATGACCATGGGTAACTTCCACTGGGACATTTAAGCAAATATTTGTGTGTGTGTGTGTGTGTGTGTGTGTGTGTATGTGTGTGTGGGCGTTTGTTTGAGCCTTCTGGTGTGATTCTGGCCCTCTGTGGGTGACAACAAATCTCCAATAAATCCAGACTTGTACACGCGTTCCTATTTTCAGAAGCCATTGCTCCTGAATCGTTTCATCCTGATACAAAAATGGCTCAACTGAATCACCAAAAGCCTAAAATTAAAACAGCATTAATGTTCACAATGATGAGAACAATTAACCAAAACGGTTAAATTAAGAGAGCAGAGAAAACAAGGAAAGAGTAAGTTAATAAATTATGTTTGTGCCCTCGTGTAAAAGTTGTGACTTCAGTTGTTTCTCCTCCGCGTGACACTAAGATTTGTGCCGATATTCCATCTTTTTTTGTCACCCCTGGTCAGTCACACAGAAGGTTATGAAATGAATCCCTACATGTACGCACAGAGGCCAGAGAAACGCACTGCTACGATGGCCGAGGACGAACCGCAGAGAGGTTCAAGAAGGAGCGATATTAACATTTTTATCAGGACTCCGGGCAAAGTTGATGCCGCACTCCAATTAGCTCAGAAAATTGGACCGATAAACCCTTTATATCGCTCTCTCTTTTTTTATATATATATTTTATTATTTTGTCTACATTTCACCTCTCAGCCCTGTGATATTCAGCGTCGGCACGGAAACAGCAACTTTGAAACGTCAAAGCCGTCAGGAATGCAGCATCACAGGACACGGGTAGCACAGAGCTAGGAATGAACAAGTAAAACGCAAACAGAAATTGAAGCGTAAAGTCATTTTAAAACATTGAAACACCTTTTGTCAAAGGAAACAAATTGAACATACATATATGTACATAATAATTCCAGAACTGTAAGCATAAAATGGTGTCTAGAAATGTTGCCTCTTCCATGTCCTATTAACTTAATGTGTGTGAGGCGTGTTCAACCTCTGCTTCTGTCTTCATAGCTGTGATGAACAAACAGTACCCTTTGGTTTAGGTGAGGTTAGGCATGATGTGGTCCTCAGCTTGATAGGAGTAATAATAATCATAGTGATGGTTTTCATCACTCCAATGTTGTTTGTCGAAGTCTTAGAGTTAGAACTGCTGCCCACTTAAGTGTCACATTTAGTACTGTCACCAAGAACAGAAAGCACCACAGCTGCAGTAATTTGATTTCCTCTCCGTCTCTGTGAGCCGACCCACACACAGAATAGCAGCTTCAGAAAGTCGGCAGACA
Organism: Poeciliopsis turneri; assembly: GCA_922788865.1. NCBI lineage: Eukaryota > Metazoa > Chordata > Actinopteri > Cyprinodontiformes > Poeciliidae > Poeciliopsis > Poeciliopsis turneri. The sequence goes on from CAKLNU010000065.1 coordinate 139,335, forward strand.
TCGTGAACAGCTCTCCTCTCGTGCTGCAAGTTCTCGACATCAATGTTCTCAAAAAGAAAAAAAAAACAAACAAAAACAAAACAAAAAGGAGCCGCAGCAGCAACGTAAGAGTAAAGTGTAAATAAAATGCTTCAGTCTCGTAGCTAATCCTCTCTCCTGGTGAGCGCTCGGACCCGTATATTCACCCCCGTGCCAGACAAATTAGCCTCTGAGATTTATTCGCTGAGATTTATTCGTTTTCTCTCTTCTGACTCGGTGTGTGTCTTCCGTTAAGCGCAGCCTAAGCGAACGTGTCTCCTGATTTCAGCGCCACCAGCTCCGAGTCCTTTGTGTGGCAGCCGTTCAGATGCTCGGCGTTGCACTCGTGGTGGTACATGAAGGCCGGCACCTCGGTGATGGAGGTGGCCGTGTAGGACGTAGAGCGCATCGAGCAGTGGTCCTTGCGTCGCTGACCCCACTGGGTTTTGTACTGCATCCACTGCCTCTTCAGAGCTGCCTGCACCTGAAGTTCACAGAAACAGACACACAAAAAATGTAAAAAAAAATAAAATAAAAAAATGCACAGGTCTTATTAAAATAATAACAATAAAAAAGACTAAAAAGAAAGCATTTGCCCCAAATTCAACATCTTTCATTTTATTCCTGCTCTGCTAATGACTCCACCAGACATTTAGATTTACATCATGTGGTTTCAGCGTGGGGTTAGAGGGCAGACACCACATAACCAACATTATGTGAGAATATTAATCAAACTGACACTGATCGTAACTGATGCAGAGCCTTGCAAACATATTCGGACCACGTCTTTACACTTTTGTCACGTTACAGCCACAGACTTTGATGTATTTTGTTGGGGTTTTATGAGACTAACAGATTGTGTGATTCTCAAGGGGAAGGGAACGAATAAATGTTTTTTTTCTGATATTTTTCTAGCTAGTAGGAACCTAAAAAAGCACAGTGTACGTTTGTGTTCAACTACCCCGAGTCAAAGCTTAAAAAGAGAAACATCTTTATCTGCATTTTGAGCTGTAATTCTATTGAATATGTTTCTACTCTTTCTGCACATCTACACACTGAATATTGTCATAAGAATTCACAGAATAGTTGATGTTCACCAGATCGGATGCATAGTTTCTGGTAATAGTAATTTTCTAGAATTTACATAGATTCTCATTTGGATATCTAACAGGGATTTGACTGGGCCATTTTAATTCATAATTATGCTGAGCTGTGAACTATTTCTTTGTAGCTACGGTGGATCTTTAGGGTGTCTGTCCTGTTGAAAGGACTTGTGACTTGGATTTGCTCAACAGTAGGAGTGCAATCTTTAATCCAGGCATTTTTACCATTAGTTACATAACAAATTTGTTCCTTTAACAAATACAATCTAGAAGGTATGAGTCAAAGAGCATCCAGATTTTTGCCTAACATTTTTTAGTTTGATCAAGTAACAGGGTGCAGATCTTTCCACTTTTACATGTTTTGCAGCCATTTCGGTGTCAGAGAGGAACTTGAGAAATTAGTTCATTAACGGAGTCTTACTGTGAGCATCTGACGCAGAAAACACTTTAATAAGCAAATGAATCAAATCTATTTTGTAACATCTCAAAATCCATTACATCCCTGAGGACTTATTGGAAGTAATCCCTGAAAATCCCTCTCTTTCGCCTTTCGTCAGTCACGCTGTTATATAAAGAAACGTAATTATCTCGCAAATACAAAATTCAGCAGGGATGGTAACTGACAAGAGTCACAGGCTTTGCTACATAGATGGTGCTGACAAAGACAGGGAAGGATTCTCGTGGATTCGCCATGATGAACAGAACATATGCCGTTTGTTGGAAAATTGCTGCAGCCATTAAAATACTTAAGGAGGCAACAAGTTATTTAAACCTAATTAATGCACTGAGCAGCTTCTGACGCATCACAAGAATGATTACGGACTCAACTTTTTTCACCTACTAATTGCTCTGTCTCAGCATCTCATTCACAAAGCCAACAGCACGAACGGCAAGCCCACGCAAACTCAGCCATCGTTCATTTCAGGTGTTAACAATGTCTGCTGTTTTGCAGCAGGTTTAAGTTGCCTTTCGTCACAAATTAAATATGAACGTCTGCAGAGGACACAGAAGCTGCAATGGTGAGCGAGCGAGAGAGAAATGGTGTCTTATATCAAGGTCAAAGGGTCAAAGGGTCTCTGCAAAACTGCAATAATATCTCACTGTGTCAGAAAGGAAAGTTAAGAATGTCGTTTCTGAGTCATAAAACATATTGCCAAAATTGAGAAAAAAAAAAAAAATTACCTACATTCCTTATTTTTCACTTAGTGGTGTTTGCTGCCCAATCATTCCCTCTTACAGAGAACAGGAAATTGGGTCAGATTGTACGCGGTTTGTGTGAGGTGAGGATCCAGGACTCAGTTTGGGCCGAAACAAATCTGAGCCTTGGAGAGCACCACGCAGACCCCAGAGGCTTTAAACAGACGACAAAACTAGGTCGCTTGACCTAAACAGATTTTTGCAAAGTGACAGTGGCAGAGCGGATGAAGTGACCGTTGACCTTAAAATGAAAGAAATTTTCAGGCTACATCCATGACTCACAGTCCGATGTTCCTCAGCATTTGCAGTATCACAGATTTTAGCCTCCGGACAGGCATGGCAGAAACTTTGCTTTTAAATTGAAATTCTAGATAAACTTAATAAATACTTATGTAACAGCCTCGGCATTCTGGCTTCAACATGAACAGAGTTGACCCGCTGTTTCAGGTCCACTATGCTTCCTGTAGTTCTCCTTCTAAACAGTCGATGTCTCTGCAGAGAAAATCTGTCTGCCTTCAACAAGTGTTAGCAAACAAAAAAAGCATCTGGAGAAGGTAAATTCTTTATATAAAGTTTAGCAATCCAAGAGATACTTTTAGGTATTTCAAGAATATATATAATATTCACTCTTTCATTAGATCCAACCTTGCACGCTTTTGTTGAAGTCTTCTTTTTGACCGCTGTTTGCTACTTGCTGACAGGGTCGGTGCTGCAGTAATGAGAGGCGGTGTGTTGGGGCACCAGTGAGAAAGTGAGAAGAACACTACACCTCTGAGTCGATAGTAGAGATGATTGCAGAGACAAGTTGGTGAGAAGGTGTGAAGTGAGAGGCGGCAAGGGCCCAATGATGATAAGTTAATGTAGATGATTGCATCATGATTTTAGTTGAATCAAGGCAAATCAAAGGCGGTGCTCATCTTTGAAACCGTATCGCAAAATCATTAAGTGGAAATGTTATCCGTGCAGATACGTCATGCATGATCATGTCATGTTTTGTGAAGGACACGTTCACACTAATTAAGACTCCATCCTGGAGTGCCATCAAACCAGAAGCTCAGTGTAAACCACTTTGTTCAGAGCAGCTCACTAATACTGGTGTGAGTCCTGTGGGTAGTACATTACCGCATAGCGATGTAATGATATTAATGAAGCTGCTAATTGTCGTAATGAGACAAAAGAGCAGCCGAGGCTTAAAGCTCCCATGTAGGACATCTTGGTTGATGACACAAACACAACTTGGAAGCTGTTTGTCTTGCTGCCCGCGTGTCACAATGGAGCCATTGATGGAACAAGGCAGGTCTGTGCAGTCTGGCCTTGAAATAAAAAATAAAAAAAAAGTGAATTGAGCCCAGCCCCAGAAACCCTTGTCCTGATTAAGGGAGCATGAATTGGTTATTATGTGGGTGAAGAAAAAACAAGCCTCGCTCGTTCCCTTGTGACAGGTTGTGTGCTTGGCCTTTAAACATATGCGCCACACATTGTTTTTATTCAAAGAATCGTTTACATAGTTCCAGATGATTCTCCTGGATGCTCGTGTAGGAGTTAATAGCTGACCTGTTTTACAAAATAAAGGCAGAAACCCGAACTCCACAGTAGGGGGATTTTTGTCATTTGTGCCAACATCTGCTTGTTGTGTGTTTGACTGTTTTGGCCTTTTTTGTTTTTGTTTTATGAACTCAAGCCGGGCCTGGGTTCATAAAACAATATGTCATCATCTAACTGAGAGATGGACTGTCAACAGGACAGGTTTTTATTCCACAAAATATACGTCAGCTTACATTACTTTGCTAAGCTATTCCTTCCCCATGAACTTTTTCATATTTTGTCATCTTGCAAAATTCACAGCATGGTTGTGAAACAACAAAAAAGGAACATTTTGTTTAACTAACTGAAATCAGGACATTTGTCGAGTTTTACTATATGCTTACAATACGCCAATATTTACATTTGACAAATTAGAAAGTAAAAGTCTGTCTATTTTAGTATCTTAATTCATTACATGAAACAGCATGGGTTACATTAATTACACACAGACTCTGTTAATTATGATGGTTTTTCACATGCAGCAAATGGAAACATGCTTCAGACCAATAAAAAAAAAAAAGAAGAAGTTTTTTTTTTAATACAGAAATGTGGATTTAATGCAAAAGTATGTCCAACACCTGCATTTATAATTATTTATTTCAAAAGTGCTTCTGCATGAAACATAGGAAAATGAAACATTCATCTTTTTTCTCCTACATCACACTTAAATACTGCTGTGTTTTGTGAAAACCCAATTAAAATCATTGAAGTTACTGAGTATATCATGAAAAGATGAAAACAACTTTTCAGAGGTGCAAATTCTTTAGCGAGCTGCTGTACGTCAACGTCTCACTGAGAGGCAAGTTTTGAAATTACACCGGTTTCCTCCGCCAGAATCTTACACAGATGGCTGAGTTTAACTGTCTGCTCTTTGTACGCAGTTTAAGCTGCAATGCACCAGAACAAGGTGATAAAAAAACCCCTTCAATTCAAGCTTCTTGAAGACGTGGAGCTTAAAAGCGTCTTTCACTCATTGAAGCCGGAGAGCCAAGAAGTCTCGTCAAGCTCATTAACCTCGTAAGCAAATGTTCATAAGAGATGTAAATCATTGGTTGGGGGAAGTGTTTGAATCCTGCTAAGGCTGTTTGTCTCTGAGCTGCCGACAGATTTGGAAAGGCTGACATGGGAATGTGAAAGGAAAGTTAATTTCCAGTTAAGCTCGGCATCCCAAACAGTCATTAAATACGCAGTCTGACTCATCACTTGATGTGACCTTTCCGCATTAACCGCCCTCACGTTGCGTTTCTAAGGGACAAGCACCAAAATGAATTTAGTCGGATACAAACAAAACTTTGACCTTGTATTTAGCGTCTGTTTGACATTTTGACATGCTGTCAAGAGCAGATATATATGGAGAGAGACAGAACCTAAAAATACAATCCAAACTTGGCTTAAATGATGATGCCAGATGCCCCAAAATAATGCCTCAAGCAGTGACAGCTTTGTGGCTGAGCAGGTCTCAGGATAACAGGTGGATGCTGATCTTTACAAAAGGGCAAATGCCCCATTCAGGATAGCAAAGTCATGTCAAACATGGAACCAGATGACAAGAATTATGAAGGAACTGTCTAAAATGAGGTTAATTGATAACTAATTTACCTTATAACCATATAGATAAACCGGACTTGAAAGTCTTTTTTATTTTACAGCTTGAAGAGCCATGGACAACTCACCCAAAGAGAGGTGAGTTTTCTCCAGCACTAAGAAAAAACCCCTCCCTCACTGTTTCAGTGCCCTATTGTGACACCTGGCTCTTGTTCATGTGAAAGATAATTGGGTGTTTGGAAATTTTTAGTGTGAAAACTGAAGGAACGTCCACTATTTCTACAACGGTAACGTGTGTGTGGGTGTGTTTTTAAGTAAAGTTGGGATGTCTGTTAAGCCTGTCGGATTTAATTATAAATTAAGTTTATAATTAAATTTATAATTATAATTTATAATTTAAATTTAATTTAATTTATTCCAAGAATTTATCTTGGAATAAATTCCAAGAATATTCCAAGAATAAATTCTTCCAAGAATTTATTCTTGGAATATTCTTTATTCCAAGAATAAATTAATTCTTGGAAGACTATGATAATATGTAATCAGAGACTTTTGTCTAAAGGTCTTGAACTAACTATTTTCATAGATCATTGTCATACGTATATGTGAATACTAGCCCATGTTCTCCCACTCTCAAAATAACATTAAAACAATGTAACAACATCATAATAAACATAATACAACAGCTATAATAAATGCTGTTGATTTACAGCATTTACAATCCTGTCTCTTTTTTGTTGTTCATTAAAATTTTTTTCTTTTACAATTTTATTTATACACTGTTTCATCTCCCCCGCAATTGTAAACATAGCTTGTATATTTTTGTTTTTCATTCCTGTGCATGGAGACTTTCCTTTAGTATCCAAATCTGCCTTTCTATCTCTGGTCGGGGTTCTCCTCCTGAACTTTCCCTGACATCCGTCTCTATTTTTAGATGAAAATCATGGGAAAAAGAAGCACCGGTATTTACATGCAAGTCTTTTTAGTATAGTTTGCGTAAAATTAGGAGTGTTCCTTACCTCTCCATTGAAGAAGCAGAATATTGTTGCCACCAGCAAACCCTTAAAAAAAAAAAAAAAAAAAATTATTAATTTTCATTCATCCATCCATGATCAATAAGATTTGGTTAGCATGTTCAGGATTATTAGATCCAATTTCTATCCAGAAATGTATATTAAATTCAATTCATCCATATAGGGAGATTCAAAGATGTGAAATACGCTTAGAGAAGCTAAAAACACATAATAAGCAAACCCCCCCAGAAATTTATATAAATCCTGTAAGAGCCTCAAACTTGTTTGACACACATGTGTATGTAAACATCTGACCCCAACAGGAGCGACACAAGTACAATCTGAAAAAGTGAGCCAAAACCTTTTCTATTCAAAATGTCAAGAGGGAGATTTTTACTCTGAATGCCTGCTGAGGTTTGGGTTCCATTTTTAAAAACGTGTTATTTTAATATTACAAGCAAACTGCACTGCTTTGAATATGTTTCCCTCATTATTACCATAATGTTTATATGACCTGCCTGATATGGCATCCATTCACAATGCATTACAGCAGCACTATAATAATTTGAAATAGTCTGCTCCTTTAACTCTGGGTTGATGGACGACTTTATCTGGCACTTTAAGTTAGATTAACGCCGTATCTCGGTACCTACCTGATAGTGCATGAGTATGTGCATGACGTACTCGTAGACCTCACCGGCCAGGCGGTTCTCCGGCCGCCACGGAAAAATGACAAACTGTATTCCGAGCAGGGGCACCAGGATCAGGGTGGCTCTCACCGCCTTCATGTACATGTTGGACTCCGCTCGGTGAGTGTCTCGCAACTTTGTCACCAGCACTCTTATGATATTCAGCAGGAAGAAGAGGTTAACCTGAGACAACGACGGTTTTGTGTTCAAACAAATGTCACTCTGCGTCAAAAGCTGTGTATGACGACGAGGGTTAAGTGGAGGCAGCAGACTCACAAGAAGGGCTGCCACTATGGGCCCGTGCACCGCGTAGAGCAGATGGGTCTCGACGCTCATCCAACAGCTAGAGCGAGAAAAACATCTCAGTCAGAACTGTTCGCTGCCCAAGATACACAGGAACACACACATTATGAAAACACATATGCGTACAGGCCGGCACGCTCTCACTCGGCCGCGCGCGGCGCTACACATGTGTAAACCTCTCTGTTTATTTGCACAAGTTTTATGGAACATTACTCACTTGTCATCGAAATACTTTTTCCTCGCTACGGCGTGGATGGACACAGGCACCAGAGGAAAGCCTGGGAGGGGAAAAGACAACCATATGAGGCAGCGTTCATTCATCATCATGCGTCCCTTAGCCGTGCTGAGCTTCTTTAGATTATATGGTGTTACTTTACAAAATATCTCTGAATGTTTTTGCTTTGATACATCTTCCAATCCTAATTTTGTTTCATTGGTAACAAATGAAAAGCCACATGGTGTGTTTTCAGTGACATTTCAGTCTAATTTGAAATTCTTCCAGCGGGGGACTAGGCGCAGTTTTTTTATTTTTTATTTATTTTCTGGACACAAACACAAAAATTCTTGTGTAGATTATTTTCACACACCAACTGCATTCTGCAACAGATCAACTGCAGATGGAGCTGAAGAAAAAAAAAAGACTTTTCTTTAGCCACATGCACAAAATCATGCACTATGCAAATCCCTTTAAATTGTTCACGTTTTGTTGCACTGAAATCACAAACTTTAATGTATCCTATTGTAAGTCTAATGAAATGTGGCTCATCATTGTGAAGTAGAAACAAAAAGTTTATGGTTATTGGTATTTGACTCATTTATGTCAAGTCTTAAAGCACAAAGTAAAATACACTGAAGTGTGTAGTTGCAACAAGACAAAATATGAAAAAGGTCAAAGGTTATGGACACTTTAATAAGCCATTATGCACACTTCCCAGAAACGTGGCCCAAAGGACTTGAATATTTAAAATGGTGACAATTGTTGGTTCAAAAAAGGGGAAATAAAAATAACTAAAGTGAAATTAACCCACCAAAGGGCTTATAAAGCTGTCAGCACGTCCACAATCTGACATTCTGTGTCAAAAACTAGAAGCTGCAGTTTTAATTCTAAACCCTGCAAGTTTATATGAAACAGCCTTTTGACAGTTTTCTGTCAGCACGAATGACACAACAATGCACTTTGTAGACACGCACGCACGCACGCATGGACGCAAACTCACCCCAGCCCAGTAGGTAGTACCAGTGCAGGTGCTGCTCCTCTGCAAACACAGCTACCACGATGAGCGTGTGCAGGTAAATGCCCTCACAGAGCATCCAGAAGTAGTTGCAGCCCAACATGTACATGTGGAAGAAGTGCAGAACCTTACAGCTGACCTGCAGGGAGGAGATAAAATGCAATAATTGATTATTTGTTGTACTTTTGCTTTCACAAAGAATCCCACCCACTTTCCATGTTCACATGGTATTTTATTGAGGTTTAATTGTGAAGAAGGAGGAAAATGTTCATTTTTTTATTTATTTATTTATTTTTTTTAAAAAGATTTTTGTATTTTGAACCTAAAACACATTTCATTTACTTCGTCATGCAATACTTGACAAAGTGTGAAGTCTCGGAGAAATTAATATTTATGCAGATTTGTATATATGTATTTTGCAGCATCTGCACAAAAAGGATTCAGTTTAAGCACTGAAAAACATCATTTCAGCATGACATCAATAAAAAAAGAAATGATCTAATGGGATGTTGTATTGCTTTTGGCAGATAATCATTAGGAGGCGTTAAGCTTCCCGGGCTGAAAAGACATTTATTCATTTACCCCCTTTGGAGGTGAGTTGAGCTGAAAATGGTGATTCTTGCTCGAATGTTAGAGGCATCTGTGATTGTGTTTGTTGAACAATACAAAAATAATTGAAAAAAGTAGCTTATGGAGAACTGCGTGGTTATACACGACATATGAAACTGCTGCTGCGATGCAACAAAAATGACAGCACATCTCATTATGGTTTCTGTTCCTTGATTAAGCCATTACATTAAGAAGTGATGACTTTAATGATATATTATTATCATGTCAATCTCATCCAACCACTGCCTGCTAATGTTATAATTATCAACACACTTGTGGATGTGCTACAAGTCGTAGTTCTTCTACCGACTGTCAAAAAAATAGAGCAAAACGACTGAATGTGCTGAAAATCCTCCTCACTCACTCGTTTTATGAAATCACTTAATCCTGCTCAGGGTTGTGTGGGGACTGGAGCTGATCTCAGCCGAGAGGCGGTGTGCATGTCATGGCTGACACACAAAATAAACAACAATGCTCACTGTCACTCCCGCTGAAAGGCACATTTGAGTCACCAGTCAATGTAACTTGGATGTTTTTTGTTTTTGTTTTTGGGACAAAAAGCTGCAGAAAATCCACCATCTTACAAAACTTTTCATCATGGAAAGTCTTCTGTTAAAAAGCAAAGAGCTTTGAAAAATAATTAAATGGAATCATACTTTAGCCTAACGCTAGTCAGTGATTTGAGGTCTCAACAAGCGAGTACCTCTAAGTAGCTTCAAATGAATTGCCGTTTTCATTTCATTGACACATCTGAAAGAATTTCCATAGCTGATGTAAGTATCTTCCTAAAACTGATGTAGTTTCAAAGTCCATCATTAAACTCAGCATTAAACTCAGAGGTGCCACAAAGCTGTGTCCTAGGCACCCACCACATAAGTGTTTAATTTGTCAACTTGACAAGCTAGTTTAGCGCAACACAATAGCTTATTATACTGTACTTCATTCAATAAAGAAAAAAAAAACCCTGAATAAATAAATTCCACTCTGTCCTTTCTTTTAAAATGTTCCCCCAAAACAGACAATGGGCTTGACTCGTCATCATATCTGCATCACAGTGTTAAAACTCCAAACTTTTTATAGGAGCACTGCGTACCATGGTCTGAAAGGTTCTGGTTGTAATAGATTATCTAGATCTCCTTTGTGTTCAATCTCCTGCTGGGTTCCACAGAAGCTTCGAGGCTCAGATCCTCCGCAATGCTTGCAAAGCCAAACCAGACTTTGTAGCACCACACCGCAGAAAATAGAAAACGCATGTTTTCTTGGTAAGAGCAAATCTTTCCTACAATCTACTGTTCCTAAATCACAACCTCCAAAAGCAGGCTCATTCATCAACAGTGGCAGCGATTAATTTCAAAATGTTTCCCAACAGGCGCATTTGAGTCCAGGCCGCTGCTACTCCTGATTTCTCTTTCTGCGTGTTTTTCAGAAGCAGAGCCGCAGTGACTAATTTCGTTTTTGATATGCACCAAGCAAAACTTGACCATGCTACATGGGAGAGCAACGGATTCAACGAAAACCTCTTTTGACAAATTTCGACAGCGAGGGATCTAAAAAGGGGAGCCACCACAGGCGGGACCTATCATTATCAATGTGAGGAAACATTGACGACGAGGCTTGTCAGTGTTTTCTGCTTCTTGGAGCCATTTATGAAGCTTATGTGTTGCAGAGATTTGGAGGAATCGAGCATATTCAGAAAACTACTCAGTTCCAGCTGCAGCCTCTGCAGTCTCCAGTGTTTCTAATGGTTGTTTTGTTTCAGGAGATGCTTTAGCAGGGGATGATGGGATTGGGGAGGAACGTGGGCCAAATTCTACATTCCCATCTCTTCTTTGGGAAGCACTTTGATTGCCTGAACTACTTTTTTGAACCACTTTAGCTAAATGTTTACATCCACACTGCTGAGGCACATGTTTGTCCTTTTTTTTAAAGTCTCAACCGAGGTTTCTAGGACACATCTCATCAGGTTTCATTAACCTGGAGAATATTGACTGCATGCAGTTTTATTTGGGTCAAAATAAAAGCAAAGATGATATAAGTCTTTCTTTCATATTTGGAGAAAATTCTGCAAAACCTTTCGAGAGGCAGGCGCAGTGGGCATTTGGCTTCAGGAGCTTCCGTTGTTTTGATTTCCAAGGACGAATAGACAAATTTATGTTCAACCCTGATAGCGAGACATTCCTACATGACAGATTTATTACTTCTGCCTAGCAGACCTCGGAGTTCCATAGACTTCACGTCAGCTTCCAGTGAAGCTGCAAAACTCCAAGAGTAGAAAAGAATGGAATGTAGAAAACTAACGCTCATTGGTGTGTAGCTGAGAGCAGACTGCATTCAACTTGCTGGCGTGGCACAATAAATACATCAATACTGCTGTGTGTCAGGGGTTTATATTTCACTTTGCCTGGTATAATAATGTTTTACTTCAAAAAACTGGAAGCGATTCCATTATAAACGCTGTCCTCTGTCGGCACGTTGCATAGTAGCTGAACGGACGTCATTCGTAAAAGGTTTTTTTTTAAAACATTTAATTTTAGATTATATATACATATATTTTAAAAATGCAGCTATGTAGATTTATGTTTTCACTCAGCAGACATTTTTTCCACACTAATTTAGATGAAATTTGACTGAACTTTTCCTGTTTTAGGTCAGAACTGCTCAGTTTGTCGACTGTCTTGCTGTGACCACAATTTGCCCATTGGATTGAGTTCTGGCCTTTGCAGGGACTCCTACGAAACATTAACTTTGTTGTCTCTGAGCCACTTTTTAGCTAAAATTAGGGTCAGTGTTGGCCCAGAACATTTGAAAGATTAGATTTTTTTTTTTAATCAAGGGTGAGCTAAATGTTTCCTAAGTTTACCCAAGTTTCACTCTTGGTCTAAGTGACTAATGTTTCTCTGCTGTCAAGTCTTGACAATAAACTTTCCTGATGCATTAAGAGTAAAGCATCATTGCTTCTTTGTTGTTTTACAACAATCCCCATGTCATGCAAGCTTTTTTTATGAGGTCCTATCTGGTCCATGTGTTGAGATGTTGCTTCAATATTTCCACATACTTATAAAACAAAAGACAGATGTGTGGGCTTAATGAAAGCAAACATATTCTGAAAAGACACATTTGATTTGAGAAATGAATCTAATTTTAATTTATTGAATATGACTGGACATGGGATACTTGATGTATATACTTAATATACACATCAAGTATATTCTGATTTAGGGCGACTCACCGGGTTGCTGGCCACCACTTGGGGATTGTTGACCACGGTGACGAGGTAGATGATGGTGAGGGCAGAGTTCAGCACATAGGAGCAGAACAGGTTCTTGTGGAGGGTGATTCTTTGACAGCTCAAACTCCTGTGAGATGCAATAAAATGTCACCGAGGTAAAGCTACTTTTTTTAAATGTATTTTTTACGCTTCTCTCCAGACTGTCACCTGTCCTGAAGTGTTTGGATCACATTCCCAACTAAGCTGTTGTCTCTACAGTCAACCTGACTACTTCTATCTGAGAAATCTGGCAGCCATGGCTTAAGAGTTGTAAATAAGTGAGCAGTGTTGTGACACGCCATCAGATAACTCATCGAAGACTAAACATCTGGATCTCATAATAAGAGATGAAGATTTCTGGATTTCAAGGGCTTTGGCAAAAATATGTGCAGTTTTGTGTTAAAAGAAAAGTTGTCTTTAAGGATTTTGATATTTGTTGGTGACATTTTGAGTTCTGGAATAATGCACCTACCATAAATTAGGTGTACTGATTTATGCTGTGCATAAACTGTTGGAGTTAATAATCTTTTGTGAGACACCTCATCATTACAATATATAGTAAAAAACTGAATTATTATTTATTTTTTTCCTCTGCTTGTCTCCAGTTTATATATTTTACATTTACATTAATTCAGATAATTCCCTACTAAAATAAAGTGCAGACAAAAATGGCCCTGCACCTACATTCTGTAACTTTTTGTATCTCTCCCAGAAACCTGGTTTGTTATTCTGAACTATAATGAATATGGATTTAGGCAGAATCTAAATTAATTGCGGGACATTTCCCCTTTGGGGGAAAAAAAAAAAAAAAAAAAAAGAAGCAGTTCATCTCTGTGAACATTTGTAATGAGGAATGCACTCAGGTGCATATGTTTCAAATAAGAGGCAATCCACCAATGTATTCAGCAGACATCCCGACTCCTTTACAGCAGCAGATTTATACGCGAACATTAATTAAATGTACTGCATGAGGAAATCAACCAATTCCAGGCTGATGATCCCATTTTAATTTTAGGCAGCAGCAGTGCTAGCATCCTATACAAATCTAAAGCATTTACATAATACAAAATGTTTCCGGGAATTAGAATAATAAAAAATAAATAAATAAATAAAAAGATGCTACTGAAACAGTTATCTTAATCATAATCAAAAGCGAGCAACACTGCAAAACATTCTGCGTATGTCTCTGCGGAGAGCGGTTGAATTCCCATTACTATGCTGCTTTGGTCAGAAGCTCGGGGACGATTATGCTGACTACAGAAACCAGAATATTCCTCTTGCTGACGAAGTAACAACACCACCTGGGTAGCCCTTGTGTGTCTGTCGGATACACTTTTGATGATGAAAACGATTGACCTTTAGGGGGCAGAACTATGGGTAATTGAACCTAATTGATTCATATATGCAGGATGGGAACATAATATCGAATTGAATCAATTACCTGAAGTAGAAGAAGATGGCCAGAGAGATAAGCAGGGAGGCTATGGATAAAGCATGGCCCACAATAGCCATGTAAAACAGGATGTAAGCCGACTGTAAGGACAAAAACACAGGCATTATGTTAGATAAGAAAAAGGCTGGAGATACAAATGAAGTAATAATCATTTTATGATGCTGCGTCCTTCCTTCATTGGAAAGCTGCACTGTAACATTTGCTTTTGATAAATTTTACAGAATCGCCATTGTAATCCCCCAAAATGATTAAAAAGCCAAAATAAGCTAAACCGATTCTTTAGTACCTGTTTTTCCATGTCTCATGATGTCCTGATTATCTGGCTCACCTTAATGTGTTTCAGCTGCACCGATTTGCCTCCTGTGTACAATCACCTGCAACTTATTTTGTCCTGCTTATTCTGTAACCATTTTAAAGCCTGTTTTCTGACCAACAATTCGTAAAATAAGCTGTTTTTCCTCAACCATTAAAGGCTGATTTTATATCTTTTATTCAAAATGTATAAGAATCCTGTGCCTGTTTGAATTTGGTCTCCAAATGTGCATGTTTGGGAAAAAAAAAAAAGTATGGTTATGGACAACGCAGCTGGAAATGGACAGTACATGACATCTCTGTCCAGTTTTATAAGAGACGTGCTGTTTACAGTCTGACACTGCAGCCAGGTGCTGCTCCTGATAAAAAAAAAGAAAAAAAAAAAGAAAAAAAAGAAGACTGGGTTTCTAGCCGGGAGCTTCTGTCTTTACAACCCGAGGGACAGAAAGCTGTGAAACATTTGATTGCTTTGTTCCAATAAATGTAAAGTTTGCTTGCCTGGACAAACAGAACCTTCTGCAACTAACTGTCCTGCCTATGAGATAAGGAGACAGCTCAACACAAACCGGTAATCAGGAGCATTTAACCAATTTGTATTTTAATCTTTGTTCTCCAATAAACATCGCTGTAATAGTGCAACCTCAGTGTAACTCAGCGACGCATCTTAGCAACTATGCAGCCATAAAAATGCTATTTTTTCTCACCTACCCATAGTCAAATTTCCTCAGAGCACAAACAAATTAATTCCCATTCTGCCTCCCTGCAGTAGATTTAAAATAGTGAGGTCTCATAAATCACCTTTAGTTTTGCCTTAGTGTTTTCATTGCAGAGTGTGTAGTTTGACCATGTCCTGTTGGTATCCGGGTGGCGAAACCATTGCCCGTCCTCCCCACAGTACTTTGTTGCCTTCTCTGAAAGCAAATAACTCAATATGATCAAATCGGCAGATCTTTAAAAACAGACTCCTGTCTGTCTCGAGCTGTACCTGTGGGGTCGAAGTCATCAAAATAGTTGGGGCAGTTTTGGAATGTGTAAGTTCCAGCTGGAGTATCTTCCCAGCACAGCCAGCCGTCCCAGTTCCGACTGCAGTACAAACCTGTTCCGACGACCAGAACAATAACGCTCAGATTCACGGAAGAACCAAAAAAAAAAAAAAAAAGACTAAACTGCATTTCAGTGGCTTTCCCCTACCTGATTTGTTGTAAGGTGGATCTCTGTTAATTTTCTCAAAACATTTGTACTGGTTGTCAAGGATCTTTTTCCGCACAATTTCCCGATTCTTTTGTTGGACCTCTGGACTCTCTGTGGTTTCACTGATGAGATCCACCTCAGTGTTTCGGGAGAACTGTGCAGTCGCCTAAATTTGAGTAAAGTTTACATCATTAACATACCACAAGACAAGCTATGTGATATGTCAACTGAATTAAACAACAAGGCATGTAAATTAAAAAAAAATAAAATTTCACATTGTGCAAATTATTTCCAAAAATGACAGTATAGCAAAAGAAATAGTAGGTAGTTACAATCGTGCAGGCATACCGAGGTTTTGGTACATAACTTGTCACCAGAGGCAGCGTTTAAAAAAGGTAATAAGGCTCACTGCCCAGGGCTGCCTTTTCATGGGGGCAGCACTGCTTCTCCAAATAGAGAAATAAAAAAAAAATACATAAAGTTCTGATGGTTACTCGCCAAATTAATGTTCTTTTACTTATTTAACTGGGAGTCCAGTCAACAGAGATTTAGTGTTTTTGGCATTTTACCAAAAATCTGAATGGAGTTCATGATAACATGACTTTGCCTCGAAATTAAAGGACTATTCTCCAGTTTTTTTCAGGAAATCGTGAAGGTGTGATAATCTACAGCTCTAAAGCTAATCTGCTAGGTCTAAACAAGTTACGTTTGAGCTGCATTGTTCTAAACTGAGCGTTGTAAAAAAAAACTAAATATAACAATATTTAGAATTGTCAAGCTTCACACCACCAGTCCAACGCTGCCGCAGGTTGAGCTGAGTGTCCTGACTGAGATAATTACATAGAAACTTTTCCTTTTGTGGCAGAGCCAGATTTATGTGACTCTGTATGAATTTAGTTGAATATAGTGATCGCAGAATTTTGAGTGAAGATACCTAGTGAGAAAGCTGTCTAATTGAAACAGATCTACATGCCTCAAATCCTCAGTTCACTCTGGTTTTGCCCTGAAACGTCTCACTGAGGCGTGCACTCATTTCTTTGATGCTTCTTTCAAGAGGCGTTTCTTTGGCAACCAGAGCTGCTCCACTTCCTAACTTCGGATTCTCATTTAGCATGCAAACAAGAAATTCAATGGTGAGAAAAGGAAAGACAAAAATCGGCAGAGGGTTTTTGTTTTGTTTTGTTTTTTCACTCATATGCTAGGTCAGTGGAAAACTGTTGGTGAAATTTCTACATGAATCTTCCTCTATTAAATATGTCCCTCCTAACCAAGAGGCTTTATTAAATTATGCTTCTTTCTAAAAATGTGACATAAGACTGCTTGAATGCATTGCAAGACCTTTTTACATCAATAACAAATGGAACGAGTGGAAATGGATGACTCTATGAACACATTAGTCATCGAGAGCTCAGTGGTGGCCATGCATGACAAATTGGGAGATGCTTTATAGTTTATGCAACTCAGAACGAGTACAGGCTCACACCATTCCACCGATTCCCTTCGAGACACAGATTGGCCATAAAGAGGAATGAAATGCATGAAAATGAAATGAAAAACTGGAACAGTTACAGTTTACATATTTATTTATATTTAAACAACAGCAGGAACGTGTTGATCCAGTCGATTTCTTAATAGTTAATTGTAGTGGTAATACTAGTAGAAACAGAGCAGAGCAGCAACAGATATGGAGGTTAAGAATATAGTGTGTTTGTGTGAGGTGAGTGAATTCTGATGTCATGAGCTCATCTCTGGTTCTGCAAGGCCTCCTCTGTCTGAAGAGCCATCATGGTGATCAGGCATGGTAGCCATAGAGGTCTGGATAAAATAGGAGCGGAAAGGATTACGGGCAAAACTGAAAGTGCGCCGGTAATAGTAAAATAAAACATTTAACTTAAAAATTAGATGCAATTTTTTTTTTTTTTACTTTTTATTTAATCTTCAAGTTTATTTTGTCTGGTCATCCAAACAACTTCCTCTTTTATCTCCTTCCATTAATCTACTTTTCTTCTCACTTCAGCTCTTCTATCAGTTTTCACATTTTCTTCTACTCTCACTCAGTCTTTCTCTTTCCCACCTCTCTTCTCTTTTATCCGTCTTTCACTATTTTAATACAGACATAATGTCATAATATCCCCAAACATTAGAATGTGCAACATAAACAATAAGTTTAGTTTAATAAAGGCAATTCCTTTTTTTTTTTTCTTTTTTTTTTTTACTTTTTGAATTTGCTTATTTTCAGATGAGAAGCTGGGATCGCCCTAATACAATATAAATATTAACAAAGTTTCCTCAGCTGATGAAATGCCAAAAATCCTGTAAAATAACTATTGTCATTTGGAGGTAGAAGCCGATATCAGACGAAATTATCTCACGGTCCCTGAAGTTCTTCATTCAGTTTCCCTGTGACTGATTCGTTCAGTTTTGTGAGGAACCTTCATTTGTCCAAACTTATGCCTAACTTTGAAAATATAAAAAACACCTGCAAATCCCAAAACACTTTGCTTTATTTTAGTCATCCTGTCAGGAGATCTCCTTCACCTGCTGATCTCTGTGCTCATCTCGCTTTTTGTTCTGTTTCTTCATAAAACTTGATTTTGTTTGTTTTTTTTTTTTTTTCTGTGAACTAAAGCTTAATGATGGCAAGGATCGTCCCAGCCCAAATAAAATAAGTCGATTCAGACATACCAGATGACAGAACAGCTGAGTTCCCCGTCGGTGGCCGGCAGCTCTCCTCTTCTACCTGCGTTGTCTTCTTTTTAAAAGGCACCTCACTCTGCTGTCCTTTTACTCTACTATGTTAAGAGCAATGCAAGCAGCTACCGTAAGTCCTGTTGTTGGTTATTGCCAAAACCAAGTATTGGCAATAATCAAAGCAAAGTAATTTCTGACCAAATAGTGACTAAAACTAAGCCAGATTATGATCAAAACAGAAAAAAGCTAGCTAGGATAACTTTAGCCTGTCATCACTGCAAGTTTCTCCCTATGAAAACGTTCTCAGTGGTGAAATACACATTTACTAAAGATTTATAGAGGTCATGGAGTGGATCTCATAATCCTTTAGAAATAAATGATAAAACACAAGTGCCTCAGGCAAGGTGGTGTTACAATGTAGGAGTTTTTTAACATCATTTTTTTTTTAACAATCCATTTAAGGCCTGGTAGCATTGATAAAGTGCAGTGTAGGTTTTATGCTTACATCAGAAGAGGCTTTATTTTGAAGCAAAATATCTAGCTAGCAAGCTTTTTAAAAGCTGTACAAAATTATTAAGTTAATTCCAAAAAAAAAAAAAAAAAAAAGAAAGAAACCTTGGGTAATAGTTTTCTTTTTAGCTCTAGTTACACATAGAGCATAGAGTTAGTTATACATTAACTATCTTACCAGATGTTTCTTCAGGTTAAGTGAGAATAACTTGTAAAGTCTAGCATTCTGAACATTTAAAGGTTTATGAACAATAAAAATGGGATAAAAGTAGGAGCAATGATGGCAGTGGCTCTGGGCAACCTTTACCTACGTTGTTTTGATGATACATGCTTTGGTGGAGGTTCAGTTTATTTATTTTCACTTGATCTTGTCTGTGAGGAAAGTCACTTTAATATTAAAAAGTGGAAATTACCCTCAATATCTCCAGGTTGTCGTCAACACACAGCGTATAATTAGTCCAAGTCATGCTGCTCGCTGGATGGCGAAACCACTGCCCATTTTCTGCACAGTACTTTGTAGCCATTGCTAGGAATTAGGAAACACTTTTATCACTATGCGGGACACTTATGAGGTTTCTCGCTTTAGAATATATGAGCAGATTAGTAGGAGAGTGAAATTGATTTCTTTTACCTGTGGGGTTGAGGTCAGAAAAATAATCAGGGCAGCTCTGAGAGGCAAGGGCACCTGCCGGCGTGTCGTCCCAGCACAGCCAGCCGTCCCAGTTACGACTGCAGTATGGTGCTTGAACAAACCCACAAATAGCTGTTTCGATATTCACGTTTGATATTGTCAAACGTGAAGCTTTACCCATAAAGACCACATTGAAATGTACCTGTTTTATTGATTGGTGGGTCTTGTTTCATTTTTTGCAGACACTTCTGTTCATTTTCTTCTACTTTGAGTTTCTGTGGAGAAAATTCAGTCTTGAAATGACTTACTTTGTCTACGAATAAGGTTGACTTTCACTAAAATAACTTGTGCGATAAATTCAAGAGATGCACTGTGACATCATCCTGGGATAAAAATCAGCCAGTTTTCGGTTTAGCTGATGACCAGTGGGAGTCTCAAAAGAGAGTACCTTTCTCTGACCAGTAAATGTGAAAAGATCATTTGTAGAATCAGTGAGGCGTTCATAAGAGCTTATCTAAAAGGAAATATTTTCAGCTTCGTGTTGAGATAGTTCTAAAATTCACTGAAGAAAGCAAAGGAAAGCCAGGCTTTCAGCAGATAACAGGAAGGTGCAAAGTTGCAGGTTTCTTGCTTGAGCTGTCCAACATATGTCTGCAATCCAAAATTATGGATTTAGAAACATTTGCAGCTTTTTGGAAATGTCATGCTTACAGTAAAGATGTACAATCTGTAGGCATACACGGTGCGTATTTGTAATGGTAGCATCTAGGTTTATCTAAACCTAGATGCTAGGTTTAGATCTCTCTGTCCTCTACCTCACCTCCCCTCTCTTAATAAGATGCTAGAGGAAGCTAATTTTAAATGGTCAACTCTATTATTATTGTTTTCATTTTTAAAATGAATTTATAAGGAATGCTGAACTATGACTGGGCTGATGTTGCCCCTGCTGTTAGCACAGAAAACAAATAATGATTTTTAATGATAAGAAGGTTGAAAAAAACTCATTTTGAACCTATTTTTTCACGTGCATCTCTTAAAGAAAAATCAAAAGCACAAAACTGGCCACTAAATCAGTGATCAGTGCCTCTCTGATAAATAGACTTTACCGCTGGCCTCTTGTCGTCGGTTGTCACACAGAGTGTGTAATTGGTCCAAATTTTATTGCTCGATGGATGACGAAACCACTCTCCATCTTCTCCACAGTACTTTTTTGCCTGTTCTGTAAAGCAGGTGTAATTTAATTTAAATATATATTTTTTTAAATAAAGCCTTTTGAGTGTTGCTTCTCACCTGTGCGGTCAAAGTTTACAAAGTAATCAGGGCAGTTCTGGGATGCGTAGGTTCCTGCTGGAGTGTCGTCCCAGCACAGCCAGCCATCCCAGTTCCTACTGCAGTGCAAGCCTGCCACATCACATCACAAACATAACGAAAGCATATTTAAACCTCTAGCAGATGTCGGATTAAAAAATAATAATAAATCGTGTCAGTACCTGATTTATTATAAGGTAGGGCGTTCTTCATTTTCTCTAGGCATTTGTTTTCATTTTCAAGAATGATTTTTTCTGTTCTGACCCACATGGCTTCTGTGGTTGGCTCTCCTGCCGCATCCTTTAAAAAACTAATTTCCTTTTGGACGCAAAAAGACAAGCAGCTACGTTGTTTACATGGAAGTTGCACAAGTTGTCTCCTCTTTCTATTGCTTCAAGGCAAAAATCCAATAAACAGTTACCTGTATTTTGCTCTTTAAAGGTGCTCCACAAGCAGAGCCGATTTGGACCCAGTTGCCTGATTTGTCACAATATTTGGTCACGTTTTCTGCAGAGAAGTAGAAAAGAAGTGGCACACGGTGTAATCAACCGGTAACTTTCCCAAATGATTTATTTGCAGGCACATTTTTTTTCTATTTCAGCGAGAGATTTAGTAGAGAGTGTATGCTTTGGATGCCTCGCTCTGTTATTTTTCATCAGTAGCATATTGGCATAATCCTGACACGGCGAATCTTGGCAGTACTAGAAAACTATGATTAATTCACCTTGGCACACAGCATCAAACAGAATGTTTTCCACCTTTTGAAGTAATTTTTTGGCAAATTGTCAAATGCCAAACTTTAAAGAAAAAAAAAAAAAAAGACATGTACAAGAGATCCGTCACGAGGCTACAAGAATGAGATCTTGACAGAGGCAGCAACAACAGCTTAGTCCTAGCTGACAGCTCATCTACTCCTCGCGAAATAAAATCCCCTCCCGGCATCAGATCGCTAGTACAAGCTTTCAAATGGTCCATATGGGGACTCTTAGAGTCACAGACATTTCTAGTAGGATTCCTCATGAGCCAGCTCGTACAAAAACAACCAGTCGGCTCCCTCATTCATACTGTCTCTCCCCATCCATCTCTCCGGCTCCAGTTTTCCTGCCTTTATTCCTCTCCTGTTTTTTTCCCTCCACCTACTCCTCATTCATCTCTCTGTCCTCTACCTCACCTCCCCTCTCTTTGTCATGTTGCATCTCTTAAATCATGGCATGACCCGACTCTGGATCTCTTCAGCCAGACATCACTGAGCCTCGAATTATCCGCCATGTAAAAATTTCACATTCTGTAAAAACCAGCAGTCCTGCAAATCAAGCGTGAAGCTTTCTTACATAATCGAAGTCCACAGTCTATTTCCCCTCAAATAAATGGCCGTATTTATCCAGCCTGACTGATCTGATAATGATTTACCTTTTATCTGATGTGCACAGCTCTTGTACCGGCTGCCATTTAAATGGTGCGTTGGGAAAAGGTAGCACAAAGAAGCATTTGTTACTTTTTTATGTTTGAACTCAGCTAGAACTTCGGCGAGAAGCACTTGACATGTCTCATGTGATAATAATCCAAGACATATGGTCAAACCAGCACAGAGACGAGTCACTAACCTTAAAATAAATGTCATTACAGATCTAAATCATATAGAAAACCCCATAGACTGAGTGGAAAGAGGATGGAGGATCTTTCAAAAGATTGTTCAAAAAGGAATGGTTAAACAATATTGAATGCTTCAAATTGGTAAATGTTGATGTTTGCAAAAAAAAAAAAAAAAGTCTAATTTGCAAAATATGAACAGCAATGGTTTCAATAAATGATTAAATCTTTTCAGTTTGATTTTGTACTCCTGCAGTCATTTACCTCAAGGTTTTTAACAACTTTTGATCAAGGACGCCAATAATTGTAAAAATGTTTTTAACGTCAGCACAGGGTATGCCCACAAGATATGAACGTTTTCAATTATATGACTGTGCCTCCTACCAAGCCTTAATAAATGATCCAATCTTGAAAAAGGCTGAACACTGAAATCAAACTAAAGTTGTCCAAAAATATGTCCTCCCATTCTACCACCTGCATTTATTTCATTTCTGGTTTTGGTGAGAACTGACTGGACAGGTTTACTCAGAAATTTAGGAGACAATTTGCATCCGCAAAACAAAGGCTGCACAAAGTTCGCTCAGAAATAAAACTGGAAATAGCAGCACTTAATCTTTTGCATGGAAGTACATAAGAGAGGTGATGTTTACAGAAGAGTAAGCATCATCTCTCACTTCGTTGAGCTCCACTAACTGCCCTCAGTCGCTGCTATCAAAGTCAAGTCACTATCAGCCAGCAAAGTGCTCAATAAAATAGCTGCCATTTACTTGAATGCTCTCGCAAGGGGATTGTCCGATACCACCTGTAAGTTACACTATAAGACATTTTACAATAAAACAACTTTTCAGAGAACACCTCCTACTGTAGCACCTACCCGGTGCACCGGTCTGTCAAATGCACAAACATCCATAAAACTCATGGAAAGGTCAATTCATTAATATTGTTTTTTTACTCAAGGGCACGGTGAGTCACTAAACAAATTACATGCTGCTGCAGCTGCTTTTATGATGGATACTGAGCAGGTAACTTTATTGAATAAACTTCCAAGATGACCCAAAACCAGACAACTGAAAAATCCCTGCAGGTGTAAGAGAAAGGGGTGTGAAAGCAGAAGCATTTTTTTTTCCTTAGAATTTGACATGTTAGAATGTAACACAAGATTAATGAATCTAACATCATGGAATGTGAAAATAAGTAGCTGTAAAATGAGACCTGTTGAATCTGAATTAAAACAGAACAAAGAAGGAATTAAAAAAAAAAAACATCAGGGTTTCAAGAGCAGATGAAGTGTTGGAGGATTTCATCGTTATGGACACGCACACGCTCACACGCGCGCAACCGCACACACTGCATTGACGCGTAAAAATATATATATATAGTTCAACAGGAACTAGTTTCCAGCTGGTCTCAGTTCAGCCAGCTTGTTGTTCTACTCTAGTGAGAAAAGCAGAAAACTTACCGGTTGGACCGAGGTCAGGGTGATCTGGACACTGTAGAGTTACCGATTCCCCAGCCGGTGTCTCATTCCAGCACAAAAACCCATCCCACATTGGAGCGCAGAACAGACCTCAAGAGCCAAATAAGTATAATTATAAACACATACACTTTGCCTGAGTTTTTCCCCAAAGTATGAAACAGTCCAGAGGACCTTTCCAACCTAAAAAGACTCCGATCATTTGTGCTTAACCACTGCCATCACCACCAACCTTCTTAAAAAAGATGCAGTCGTTCTGCCAGGCCACTATATGGCGTTGTTATTTTTTTCATGTTGTCAAATTCGCTTTTGACCCTTAGCTTCTACCTGATTGTAAATAGTAACCCATCTCTGTCTCCTATGATCAAACTGCTCATATAACACATATATTATTTATCAGAAATTGTGCTAAGCTGAGCAGGTTAAATACCACAACACAGCCCAATGCTGCTTGCAATTGTTTTTGTTGCTATCTGCACAGTGGGGGGTTGTTACAGAAAAGTTTCACTCTGAGATCTGGTTTGAAAAAAATCCCAGCGTGAGCTACTCAGGTCACTGGTGTTGTGCAAACGAATGGCTGAAGCGCAGCAAAAATGTTACGGTTTATCTTAAAAATGATTCAGCGTGTGCATGCGGGACCTAAATCCGATCCTGTATCTGTGGCAAGACTTGAAAAGTGTGTTCACAGACATGCTATCCAATCTTATCAAGCTCAAGGAATTATGCAGGGAAAGAACATTAAAAAAAGACGTAGCTTGAGCTGTTCAAAGCTGGTAGGTAAAATTCTTGGAGTTTGTGACAAAATCTGAATAAAAATTCAAGGGGTATGGATGCATTTGCAAACCACCATTTATCTGTCACAGTTTCTGAGTGGTTTGATGTTTGCCTCTCACCGGTTCTGTTTTCTTGGGAAAATCTTTTGGATGGCTCGACACATCTGTGTTGACCTTGGCTCAGCGCCTTCTCACTCTGTCCCATCTCGGTGCTCAGTCCCGGACTGAGTGATGCGTCTGAGATTGTTCCAGCGTCTGCTGCCTCCCTGAGCTGTGGAGAAAAAGAAATCAGATATGTTCTCATTTACATTCCCTCCACGGCCAGGAACACGATAAAGCGTAAGAATCGTCTTCAGCAGCGGCGAGGTCTTCAAATGTTTCACTTTGCAGAAAGACAAGCTTGAATAAAGGCGCACGTCTTTACAAATGATGGCATTTTAAATGGAGGAAGGCATCTGGAAAGTTCCTTGAAAGCTGTTCTGATCACAATTTCTCTGATTTAAAATTCTGGTCTCTCTCCAAGTGTGTGACTCATTAAAATGTGTTTCGGATCACACAAAAGAAGTTAAGCAGCTGATTTATTTTTTTCCTCCAAATGAATCATATCTTAGTCCTATTGTTTGTATTTGGAGGTAGATGTAAAATGAAAAGGTGCTGTATGAAATGCTGATTCGATCGTGCTGCTCACTGAAGGATAAAGAACTTATATTGGTGTGACTTATCTTAATCTCACTTTTCTGGGGGCGAAATTTAAGCCTCTCCGAGTGCCAGGCTTATGCATTTGCATTTCATGAATTATTTGAAGAATTTAAATACTTTGCCAGGATCATGTCCGGCTTTTATCACGACTGAGGAGCTTCTTTAACCCGACTCTTTTCAGAGGAGCCAAGTGATGTCCTTACCTCTCGTGACACAAAAGAAGCTCGCAAAAGACAAAACAAAAAAAAAAAAAAAGGGTAAAAGTATCGTCAAAAACAGGATGTCCCATGTAGCAGTTTAGCAGCCGTACATATGATGTCACTCCAAGCATTGAAGTAAATGACGTCATACATACGACCACCAGGCCACCACCAATATCAGAAAAAAAAAAAATCTTCTTTCTCTTTTAAAAAAAAAAAACCTCATTCTTCCTTCAATACAGCATCTAATTCCTCCTGAATTAAATAAAAACAGCATTTAAAACAACGTAAAATTACAATCCACAGTAACATTTACATTCGATCAGAAGTTTAAAAAGAAAATTTATAGTTATATATAATTTTTTTTTCCTTCCTGTTAGTTTTGATGACTATTAATTTATCAGCAAGAATGTCAATATCTCATGATTGCTTTCCAACAGTTTGAACACTGAAACACCGACTCCAGCTGCAGTCCAGACCCAATAAATATGCTCCAAATTCTTAAATGGGTTTTACTTTAAAGTTCTCCCAAGGCTGGGTTTATTCCTTCCACTCAACTTTCTATTAATATGCTTGGATAAAGCACTCTGCGAACAGGTTTATCTTTATTATTGACCTTTTGTGGCTAATCCTCCCTGTGGAGGGTGTTACTGTCTGTCAGCTGAACATGTGTGAATTCAACAGTCTTCCTTATTAATGGTTAAGCTGTAACACGACAAATATTACGAAGCTGTTCTTTTTTTTCTATTTCTGAGAAACTAAACTTTGCTGCCAGCTGTAATCATTAAAACAATAGCTTCCACTTCTTATTGTGTAACCTGGATCAGGACATCCATGACGTTTGTTTGCGCTACTGCCATCAAGTTCCCTTTTTAATGACAAAGCACAGCAAAGTTGTCCCTACATGATTTGTAGTTCTTCGGTGTGTCATGCTGGGATGTTTTACTAATGATTAGAAAAGAGTCCATTAAGCTAATCAATGCCATTTCTCAAAGAGAAGACATTATGGCTCAGCCCCTTAGCGGCGGTGAAGGTTGAGCTGATAGATCTGAAGATTTATTCAAGAAAAAATCCTTGAGCCAAATGAAGACACAGCTTAATTTAATAAATATATTCTTTTTATATTGCAACAAAAAAAAATTACATATCAAGTCAACATATACCTTTCTCAGTAATCACTGGAAACATCTTTATTTGTATGGCAGCAATCAAACCATTTGTTATCATTTTGACAATGCGTTCCAAAGCTTGAAGGCCTTCTTACCATCAATGACCTCCACAGATTCTCTATCAGACTCTAACTAACAGTCTGACTGGGCCACTCAGAATTATTAATATTACAAGTCAAAACAAATTTGCTGGTTGAATTAGAAGATCAATTTCAACCTAACTCTTCCAGGGATTTGCACAGTTTTGGGGTCAACTTATATGTTGAGATGCTGCTTTTATTTTTTTTTCTTTTAAACAACAGTGTCATCTTCAACTTCCTGATTTAATTTCACTAGACATTAGGGACACACATGCAAGTTTTCAGCTTAGCTAAATTCATTTGTATGTGGTCAGTTTTGAACAAATGGAGGCAAATTGTGAAATGGCTGAAATGGGTCACAACAGTGAGAGGAATGGTCCACGGGGAGGATATCCTGTATTGTTAAGGAAAAGTGAAAAAGACAGTAATTTATACCCCTGCTTTTTTGCACATTTATTCTCTGAATCTTAAGTTTTTATTGTGTAAAGTAATGAGGGTTATTCTTTTTTTTTTTGTTATGAACAGGGGCTACGTTTTATCATCTGGTTCAAAATCTAAACTGTTCTACAGTTTAAACCTGAACTCAAATTTTCAACACAAAACACTGAATCTTTCTAAACATAAATACTTTATTTTACTTCTAATTTTGCAAACTAAATAAAAAGAGGATGCTGACTGTGAAAATTAAGAGATCGAAGACGTACTTATTTGTTCAGAAAGCTGCAACTGGGGAATTTCTGTACGTCACTGATTTAGAATAAAAACAGGTGGAAATTGTCCATCCTGATAACAATGAGATATTGGAAACAAATTAGTTTTTGCTTCACCTTATAGACTAGTGCGTTTTCATAACAACATTGGTGCATGCAGTCAAATGATGAAGATGTTTTAAAACCTCAAATGACTATCAATAAGATAACTATGAAAATGTTTTACTGTTAAATTAATGAATGTACATTTTATTTACTAAATAAAAAATGCTACTTTAATTTTGTAATCATTTTGCAGTAAATAATCTGACCCAATATTTATTCCAATATATTTTACAAAACATGGGTGAGCATTTAATTAAAGCACAGATAATACCTTATTTTGCCTCCTCTTTGGTAACTGTGATACTATTTTCATGATTATTTGGCTGCAATTAAGAGTTTCAAAATGTAATTTCTGTCCACAACATGAAAACAAATGAATGCACAATTGCAGCATGGGAATGTCTTTTTTTATTCGGTGTCGATATCAGAACCTGTGCACCCAGGCACTACTCACACAAAAACAACAAACGCACTCCTGAGTCATTCAGCTTTTAGTTTCTCCAGCCAAGCTGAGCTAATTAAATAGCACAAATCATGACGGTTAGTGGAAAGCAATCATGAGATATTGAGATTCTTGCTGATAAATGAAACCATCCGACCAAAACATATTACATATCCCTTTAATAGAAACCGAACGCTCTGCACAAGTGCACGGGATATAAAATAGGAAGGGCTTTGAGGACTTTGCAAAGTTAAATAATGAAAGCCAAATGAAAGCTTACCACAAGAAGAGACCAAACAATCCACAAGGAGCCTGCACACCTCATATCTTCCACACACAGGTGAGTCTCTGGAGAAAGAACAGAGAAGAGCAACACGTCAAACCTATTAGAGAAATAATTTATCTACAATGAGATGACTGAGAAAAAAAACCCCCAATGTTTTGTTATTTTTATTTTATTTCAGATCAGGATATAAACCTCTTGAGACAAAACATCCACTGAACCAATCATAAGAAATGGAAAAGACTGCAGCAGAGCCAATGCAGTTTGAAATATGTCACACTTCTCTGTATGTATCTAAAAAGCAGACACACACACATCCATATGACATGTCAGTACATACACGAAAAGATAGCATCAAATAAGTAAATTGTGGTTGTAAAGGAATGAAGAAAAACAGAGGTGGAGTCAGACGAATATAGTTAGGAGCCATGCATTGTGTGCAGAGCCTCTGCTTCTGCAGAACATGTGTGCTGAGAATTCACCTCAGGACTTTCACTTTGGCTTACAAAGAACCTGCTGGAAGCTCCGCACTCCAGCATCTGAACGCTAAGGATTTCCTACTTGCTCCAAACACCGTCACAGCGACTCGACCTGCAGACTATTCAGCAGTCAGACATGGGTGAGCAAGTCAGAGAGTTATTGATAGTATTTCTCTTGGCAGCAGTGGCACACTGATGGTAGGCTACTTAGCTTTAAGATGACAAATAAACCTGGGACAGCATCTGCCAGGAATTCAAGGCCAAGGGTTTTCATCTGCAGCCAAGGTTTCTTTTAATGCTACAGTGTTTTCCTTGTCTCTTTTGACATTTTCCTAAAATGCAAAATTGAGCATGTTGATGGAAAAATTGTATCAAATGTAAAGGTTTTTTTTTTTCTGTCTTTGTTTATTTTGTATGTCTCAGTCTCAAGAAAATTTTTCTAACTTCAAGATATAATTTTATTATTTTTAAAAAATGACATTTTGGGAAAGTAGATCCTTTCAACCAGTGACAGGTTTTTCCAAATTTCATCTAAAAACACAGGTGAAATATTTTTAAAAATGTCTTTTAAACATAGCAACGTCAATTCACAACTGAAACTGTCCCAGGCAAATCTCCAAAGCTCGCTGAAGGAAACTGCAGGTATTTTTTTAAACAATTTTGCCAGTGTTTAAAGAACATTTTTGAGACTTTTATGAAGCTTTACTTCCTTTACCAGGGTGGCCTAAAAACCTGGTTAATTCCTGGATATTTATTCCTAAAATTTGGCAAGAAATACTTTCAAATTTTGCAGATCTAGCATTACATACTTGTGCTAATTTAAAAAAAAAGAATCAATTGAAGTCTCAGCCAAGGTTTAACAATGGATTTAAACTAATCTTTATCCATTCCAATATTGCACACAGTTACTAATCTACAGCATTTTAAACAGACCGGCTGTGATGGACTAGTGTTAGTGATGAATCAGAGAGAGACACATAATAGGCTTGTTTACATGAGCTGCGCAGAACCAATTAATGGAGCTCTAAGCACAACTAATGGTGCTTACATTTGTGTTTGACTTTTTATGGAGTTACACAAGTGATCAAGAGTTAATAAGATGCAAACAGCTGCAGGCTGAGCTCTATTTGGCCTAATGCATGATGGGAAATGTGTCCTTTCACCTCCTCAAAGAGTTTTTAGCTGCTTCTCTTTACCAGCTTCCCAAGTCAGAAGAAAGAATGACAATGCTTACGTCTGGAACTATTTAATGAGATAGATTTTGAAAATAGAAATGGGACCCCCATTTTATTCAGTGATCGAACTATGAAATTGCTCGTCATTTATATCCATGATAATTTTTACTGCCTGCAGTCATAAAACACAACCATCTTCAGGCCAAAACAAAACTTTAATCAGAAGACCAAAAGTAATTCAATGTGTTACAAAAGATCAGAGTCACAGAGAGACACTGATATACAAAGATAACGCATAAAGAATTTTTAGTGCTTATCTTTTTAAAATTAAGTATTCAGTAAGATGCTACTACCTGAGCTCTCCTCACTCCTGGACAATCACTCACTGAGACTCACACTAAATGCACCAAAGAACATCATTGCAGCACCTTCCTCCATGCAGCTGTCACTTTTATCAGCAAGTGACACACAACAACACACATTTTCCAGTTGCAGCCATCATTGTGTGTAATGATATCAGTGCCACCTCTATTTGAGTGCAGTCACCCTTTAACGTTAATTTCCTGTTTGGACTCAATACAGTAAATGCTTGTTTATATCCAGTGATGTTCTCTATTATTGGATTTAAACATTCCTCTGGTCTTGTCATCCCTCCCTTTTGTGCGTACTCTTCTTATTTTTTGCTGCAGTTATGTAAATTTCCTGTAGAGGAACAAATATTATTATATTTACAAGCCAGGGAAATGCATGGATCAACAATCTCCTCGCAGGGAAACAGATTTTCTGAAATTCTTTAACAATTCACATTAGTCAATTTTTAGCTGCAGGCAGGCAAAGGATTTCGTGTAAGGTGAATTATTTAGCCTCTTTACAGACAAATGTTCTACATCTCATGGAGTATAAGCTGCAAAACCCCTGAAGTCCATATAACTGAATGCAAAGGACTGACTCTTCAGTTTGGTTTCACACGGAAAGATGAAAATTATCATGCGGCTGAATTACAGAGCTAAGTGTTATAATGGTTTGCAATTACAGCCACCACAAAGAGTACTTGTAAGGGGGATAGATCCTGCACTTGGCAACAGTAAAACCTATGCCTCCTATACCTTTGAGCAATTACTTATGTTCTAAAGGTGTCAAGCGGTAAATTTATAAAGGCTGAGCTCAGGCTGCTGCACTGAGGGCATCACATCTTTGCTCTGGAGGAGACAGAATTGTGAAGCCAGCCTCTGTCAGGTTCTGAGATTTGGTTGCTATTAAATCTGCTTTTTGTTCACTGGAACAAATTTAGTTCTTCGTTTGCAAATGAAAAACTCACTTTTATATTTTTATTAAAGTTGCCGCTGATTGCTGCATTCAAAATGAACGTCAATCCCCCTCCGAATGTGTGTTGTTCAGATGTAAGACAACAACAGCGGCCTTTAACTGGGACATTTTTACTGACGCAAAAGGTGAGCTCCATATCGTTCAGTGCTGATGTAAAAATATTATTGAAGCAGAAAGGCTGGAAATAAATATTTCAAGTGCTTGTTCCATACTCTCTTTGACATTGAAGATCTGCCACAAAATTCGGGCTGTTGCATCTGTGTTCAAAATTTATGTAATTTATTATTAATAATTAGGGGTGCAACAGTAAATAAAGGTCATGGCCTATGTGGTCAGTTTTGAGGTCATGTTTTCTATAAAACAAAATCAGATTTCATTCAACATAGATCAAAATAATTTATATTCTACTCACTTACTTTTAAAATAAAATATGAATATATATTAAAATATTTTAATAGTCTGTACCCAGTTTGCCATGCATGCATGGTTTAATTGTGTTATTAAGCTTTAGTTTTGCATTTTGCAGTAACAAACATGCAAGTTTTCAAGGTCCTAATGTTTTTACCAGAGATTAATATCTTTATCTAAAAAATTAAGAAACACATAACATTTCAACATTACAGCACAAGTTCATGTTCTCTACCAAAAGATCCACTTCTTACCTAGAACAAGCTTAGAACAAGCTTCACATAGTAGCTCCACATGTGACCCCTAGTACAGACCATACGGCTTGTTTATGGCTGAATAATATCTAAAATACACCCACTACACACACACACACACACGCACACACACACTCACCATCCCACAGAGATGGTGAGCAAAAACAACATAAGCAAGGCCATAGAGCAAACTAAACTAATGTTAAGCACTAAAAGCTACTGAAGAGGGGAAGGTTAACTGTTTGCATCAGGGATTTGTAAAAGTCTGCTTTAAAATTAATTAATTCCTGTGTGATTGCTGACTAACTAAACAGATATTGTGAGTCACTGAAATAAAATATTGACAGTCTAGCTTTCAGCACGAAATGTAAAACCTTAAGCTAGAATGGAGTTTTGAAGCATTTTTGTTTTTATTGTTTTACCCACCACTTTTATCATAACATTAACAACAAATATTTGAAGCGTACTACAACAGTGAACTAAAGTAAACATCAAAATTGCTGCAGTTATTCTCAGTAATATTGAGATCCTAAATGAAGCAAAGTCTTCAGAAATACCCTAATTTATTTAATATAATTATAGTTTTATGTCATTGTGGGCAAGTTTATTATTTAATGAATGGAATTTTTGTTTACCTTGGAAATATTACAAAACAAAGTATTTAAAATTATTTTTGGACATGATGCTTTGTTTAAAATATCTTCAAATAAAATACCTACTTCCTAAAACGTTTGTATTTAAGTTTTGAGTTTCAGCTTTTGACTTTGTCTTTTTTTTTTTTTTTTTCATCTGCCATTAATTCATCAGTCTGGTAATATCAGGCAGGACCGCCTGTCTATCGTTTAGGTAGTGGTCGCCAGAGACACAAAACATTTGTGCTGACATTACATCAGTGATGGAGGAGGTGCCGGCTAAATCAGATTTTCTGTGGATTCCCCACTGATTTAACGCATACGAGCTCTGGCTCAGCAGCCACAAGAGGCATTAGATCTGCAGCCACAAATGAGTTGCATTACCAATCCCAGATCAGGAGGATTAGCTTGACCGATGGACATATTTCAGATCTTAACCACAGAAAGCTGGTACCTAAATTTCCCCTAATAGAAACACATTTGTGTTACTCTTCAAATTACACGATCAAGCAGCAAAGTCAACAGGATGTGGCTACAAACTATTTAAAACAAGGCATATAGGTACTGGTGCGAGCCGTTGCTTCCCAATTATCTTATTTATAAATGTCTTAATGGAATTATATTATTTTTTAAATTATTACAGGCCAAATTAATTTAATCTCAAATGTTTGCAGATTATGCGACAGACTGGCGACCTGTCCAGGGTGAACCCCGCCTCTCGCCCGGAACGCAGCTGGAGATAGGCACCTATATAAGAATCAAACACATCTATCATCTAAGCATCTAAGTATAATGTTTCAGTTAATAATAAATTAATAACTGGTGCTGCCATCTTATTGAAAAGCAAGGCAGATATGCAACGTACTTACTCAATATTTAATGCTTCTTAAAGTACCAAAATTTGAACCAAAAAGGTTTGGCAAACATTTCATTTGGTTGTCATTAGTGTAGGTAGGTAAGTCTCCTGAAGCGTAATGTTTTCCTCCACTCACTAAATTTGTATACAAGTCAAGTTCAGGACAAGTCTCTCCAGCGGATGAGTCTTCTGGGTTGGTGGTGAGCTCCAGGCGATGGTGATGAAACCCCTGCTGCTCCCACAGGATTAGATATTTTGTGACTCACTGGAGAGCAGATAGCAGGTTGAATTGTGTTGTTTGCAGAATCAAAGAATAAAATCTGGTGTTTTATCTATTAAAAATAAAAATCATTTTAGTGGGTTAATAAATATAAATAATTTTGTTTCCCTAATATTTAAATAATCTGAGGCAAAAAGTTCTCAAAAATGATGACAATTAATGAGCTTTTCGCTTTCTTTTCTCCTGACTTGTAGATTTTGTTCTTTGCACTTCACAGTCCACTGATAAACACATTTCCAAGACAAATGCCCCGATTTTGTCATTAATCTGCTATTCGCCTAGTAGGCATTGATTAAACGGGCCAAGTACATAGTTTCAACCTATTTGTGCAAGATCCAGCTGGATAATCACACGCTAAGCTTGCGGGTTGCTGTGAATCATTTTTTCAGGAGACCAAGTTTGTTTGAAGGTTGACAAGTAACAGATAAATGAAGAAAGCAGCAAAAGATCTGCATCTCAAATTGCTCCTGCTTTTATCTTCGGCGTAAGAATACCAAATACAATTCTCTCCAATTAAGGTAAAAGAAAACGAGCTTGTGTTGTTTTCTCTCTGCTTCTCTTCAACCAAACCTAGCTTTTCTCTGCATTCTCATTTCCTCTCTGGTCTATTTTTACCTCCATATATCTTTTACTACTATAATCTATTTCCCCCCTCACCTCATTTTTCTACATCTCCCTCATCCACTCCCTCCTGTCTTCACTCCAGCTCCCTCTTCTCCCTGCATTCCCTCCCTTTTTCTACAATCTGCCCGCCTAACAGCTCTGCGTTCCTGCACAGTACACTTACTTTTTCCTTCTTATTGTCAGCAGCAATTTCTAGACTCATCTTCCTTCTGAGACTCTGTTGGAAGAGTCCAGCAGACCGAGCAGTGAGCACAACCTTTAAATAGGTCCTTGCTGTGACATATTGTTTTCAGCCCTTCTTTCCGGGTTCCCCCTTCGTGATGCGTCCTATACAGAATAACCCAAAAGCACAGAATGAAATGTGGTTTTATCTGTTATCTGTTCAAAAGTAATCTTGCCACCACAGATGATGGTAAGGCTGGTTAAAAAAAGCTCACTTTTAGTCAACTACACAGAGTAAAGGGATATTGAAGTCACCAAGTCACCATAATCAACCATTAGGGGCTTTGTAGATATTATTTTAGAAGACATGTCAGCAAAAAAATGAACAAATACAAGGAAAGTGTGGAGTTTGTAAAAAGCTGCTGAGATTTTATCTGGAGTTGGTTGCTTTGGTCAGATTAGATTCATGATCTCCTGTAGGGCAGCACACACACCAGGTGGGTTTGATGAGTAATAAAGGATCTGTAAGTCCTGCCCCTATTAAGTGTGATGGAGGACCCATGATACTGAGGGATTGTTTATCTTCTAAAGGTGCTGAGAACATTGGTGTTGATTCTATCAGTGTAATTGCTTTCTCAGCACGTCTCCAAGTTCTGCAGAGGTTTGGTAATTTACTCATTTGATTATGGCGCTGAATAAGGGAAGCCTCTGCAATGTGAAGGACATTGGAGGCCTAGTCAAAGATTCCCTTGTCTGTCAACTCCAACTGGAATATGAAAAATCACATTCCTGTGATCTTGGTGTAGAGGATCACCAGTCGACAGTCATTTTAACATTGCTGTTTTTTAAATGGGCTTTTATTCTAAATGTCCTCACACAACTTGTGGCTCCACAGTTTGTTCTATTCATATTGGAAACTTTATGGTTTCCACAAAAACCTCCTAAGGTTTCTCCACTGAACCAGCAGAAACTGACAAGACACGTAAATTCAGGTAAAAATTTTTAGAAGCATGAAACTGCGCTCATTCAGGTAATTACAAGCAACACATCTTTTGATTACCAACAAAGTTGCAAAAATGTGATTCCCTAATTGTCTTGAGTGACATGTGTGATGTCTGCAGAGTCACTCCTTTTGAACGCTCTTTATAGCAAAACCGTCTCAATTCCCTTGGCAGATTGCGTCCCGATGAGGAGACATCATTACCAATGACAGTCTCGCGTTGCAGCGAGGGAAGACGGAGCAGCCGTCTTTTGTCTGCCTGCCAGACAACCAAAGAATGTGGAGAAATTTAACGGGTGTGAGACCAAACAGGTTGTGACAGTGAAACTCATCTTCATAATGAGTAAACAAATTAAGATGCAACTGAATGCACAAACAGCCAGCGCACTGTCTGAACTGATTAGACTGTCATCGTTTTCCACATAATCTCATCTATCTTCAAGAGTTTGCGATTTGTAATTGCTTGCAAAAAAAAAAAAAAAAGTTGTATTTGTTATTATCAAATTAATAATTTATTTACCGGTGCAAGGTCTCACCAGTAATAACGCATGGGAACCTGGAGTGCTCTGGTGCACCAGATGTTCATAATGATACTCCTTCTATTAAGCAGAGTCTCCCAAGCTATAAGTAAAGCAGTTGATTTATTCTCAATCTCTAATGCCCTGACATGATCCCACACACTTCCCTTGCTAGGCCAGAAAGAAATTAAATGAGCATGCAAGAGAGGGAGGAGGGATTATGAAGGCAGATTAATAATGGAAACATAGACTGCAAAACTAAAAGCCCCTTTAGGGTGTTTTTCCAACGCAGCGACTGTGGTTCAGTGGAAAGTGGCTATTTTGCATTTGGAGGATTGGTGGTTTGATCCTCAGCCCCACCGCATGTAGAAGAGTCCTTGGGTAAGACATTAAACCCCCACTTGGGCCTTAAAATAATTACGGGTGTGTAATTGTGCAGATGAAATAGATGCAAGCATTAACTGGCCACTTTATTAGGTAGACCAGTTCAATGACATATGCAAATCTAGTAATTAAATAGCAGCATCCCTGTACATTTAGGCATTAAGATGATGACAGCGATTTCACCGCTAGCG
This sequence comes from Poeciliopsis turneri, assembly GCA_922788865.1. NCBI lineage: Eukaryota > Metazoa > Chordata > Actinopteri > Cyprinodontiformes > Poeciliidae > Poeciliopsis > Poeciliopsis turneri. The sequence continues at coordinate 175,806 of CAKLNU010000065.1, forward strand.
TCAGAATCGGGAATTTAAGTGGCGTCAAATGCGTTGTTGTTTTGGTGCCAGTCATGCTGGTCTCAGTGCTTCAGAAACTGCTGATCATCTCTGGGCCTTACAGAGAAAAGTCAGAAAAAGAGAAAATAAATAAGTCAGATTGATGTTTTATGTTTGGGCAAGAATGGGCAGACTGGTTCAGAAACCTCAAATAACTACTTGCTGCAATCAGGTGCGATCATGTAATGTGCTATCTCTGAACGGCCAACAAATAAAACGGTGAAGCAGCAGAAAGTCACTCAATGTGCTAGCAAAGGACTAGGAAACAGGGCCGGATTGCTAATACTGGACAACTCAGTTTTAGCTTTAAATGTTGCAAAAATCATGAATTGAAATTGGCAGATTGGAATCTAAATGGGAAAAGCAGCCAGGAAAAGCCTGATCTTTACATTTCTAGTTTAAATCATTTTAATACGATAATAAAGAAAGTGGAGTGACCAGACATTCCTTTAGCTATTTGATGGCTGCCTGAAGCAGATTAATAATATTTTAACACAGCTGATTGGAAATACTTGTGATGTTTTTAAAGCCATTGATGTCTGATTGGTTTTCTCAGCAGATAACCTGACAAACTGATCAATTGATATCAACTTGTGTAACTTTCTGAACATCATGCACTTGAATGGTTATAGTTGGTGACATTGTATGTGTAATGATCAATATGCTATATTTCAGCAGCATTAAAAAAAAAAAACTTTTTCTATTACATTTTCTATAAAAGCTATTCCATCATGTCACATATTTTCCTTTGGTGTTTTGTGGAAATATCATGAAGCTGTAATATTTTGACCAATGTTGTCATATTGCAGAAAAACTGCTTAGAATGAGTGAAAAGCACACTATCAGAAACCTTTACAAACCCAAATTAGATCAAAATGGGCAAAATCGACTGTATGTGTGGATTATTCAGCGGATTTTACGGCACATAAATATAATCCACTGCCCACTTGCCTGCTCTAAGACATGTTCCCTCCCTTCTATTTTCCTCCCACCTGGCATTAACCATCTTCCTAGCACTAAAAGCATATATCATGTAATATTTGGAGTTATTCAGTGTTGGCCAAGCAGACTGATCGGAGCCATCTAACCATTTCCTTCCCTGGGTTTATAAGTGACAACATGGAACAAATTGCAGCCTTTCTGAATCACTCCGCAGCCCCAACAACTTAAGCACTGGAGGACAGCTGTGGTGAGCAGCATTGGGAGTGCCACGCATCTCAAACATGTTGGAGTCAGCGTTTCAAAGTGAAAATATGTGCATTTGCACGGTCTTCCAAAATTCTTTTTATGTCAGGTCATGTACTGAGTTCCTGCTACGGAACTCAGTACATGAGTACTCAGTACATGAGCACGTAAACAAAGGTGCAACCTTTGTTTACGTGCAGGTCATTTTATGTGGGGAATCTACTTAATACCACCAGATCAAACAGGAAGAAGGTCCCTCTTCGCAGGAAGAGGGACTTTGACAGCTGAGAAATGCTTGTGTCAATTTAAACGATAGCTACACTATCGTGATTTCAGGGCAAAACACTCTAATTTGACAAAAAAATAAATAAACAGCTACAACTCTTCCTATAAAGACAACGTTACAAAAGAATGTAGTAATCAGAAGTGAAAAATTGTCAGTCATGCAGACACTCGAGCAAACAAAAGAGCAACACTGATGATGATTAGAGGTTACATAACTCCGACTGATTTGCATGCAGGTTATTAATTTACTCTAAAATCTGTGTGTCTCAAGGGTTCCTGCTGACAAAGGCCTGGCTTTTTGGTTCAGTGGCTTGTGAAGCACATCTTTGTGATCCTGAACTGTCCCGCAAACTCTCTGCCCCTGGGGGGGAAGCGGCACAAATAAGAGAACTTTCCGCAGCTTTGGAAAAGTGTCCGACCCCTGTAACTTTTTTACATTGAATTTACATTTCTGAATTTCACCACACATAAAAAGAGTTCTGTCCCGACTTGGGAATTCTTGTAGAATATGTGCAGCATCTGCCTTTTATACAGCTGTTCTGCAAAGGTCTCAGAGATTTCATGGAGAACATTCATGAGTAAACGGCGATATGAAGACCATAGAAAACGACAACTGCGTCAGTTGTAGAGAAATCTCCAGCAGGAGTTTATAAAACCAAAATTTACTCTTTCTCATCTGAAAATTGAAAGAGTGAGACACGACTGCAGACGTCACACAAGGCATGGTTTTCTACAGAAGCTAACCGGGCAAAGAGAACTTTGTGAAGAGAAGCATCGAACAACATAAGCACTGGAGGTCAGTTTGGAGGAGCTGCAGAGATCCACTGATAACTTCCTCCACAAATCTGATCTTCACAGAAGAGCATCAAAATAAAATCAGTTGTTCAAAACAAAAGCGTGAGTACTGATAAAAGTTTGTGTTAGTCCTTCACTTACAATTCTGATTTTAAAAAACGCATATTGCGGCTGCAGTGGGGCAACATTTGAAACACTTCAGTGTATCAATATGATTGTGAGTCACTACAGAGCTCCTGATCATATTATCTTCACTTTTGCTCGAATGCATCTTGATTTCACATTGCTGCGCAAGATGTTATCATTTCCAATAAAAAAACCGCAACTCAAATGTGTTTGCGAAACTTTCAAACCTGTCAGATTAGTCACTGATTAATAATCTACACCAAGGACAGCAGTAAACAAAAGACTTTGTTTATGAAGGAGAGCTTTGCTCGGACAAATGAGCTGCTCCCTCGGTGACATCGTTCTTCTGTTATTCTGTTTACGCTCTGATACAATTAACCGGAACGTTATACCAAGAGTCTGTCAGAAGTAGAATGAGCAGACTCAGGTGCTTACCGACATCTGGGAGTAAATAGAAGGTATTTTCCGGGAATAAGAGGCTTTTCATTTGACACCCTCACCTTTCCTCGCCTTTTTCATTTCCTCTCAACTCTCACCGAGTGCGCATCTTGTTTGTCACCCAACCTGGTGAGACTTTTGCATGTCTCATTTCCTAAAATGAACCCGTAGAGGACAGGCGGCAAATGCCAGATGACCTACGCCGGCGTTGGGTTTAGTGACACAGCGAGGAAAACTCATTTTATCTCAAACACACGGTCAAAGAAGTGAAAATATTGAAGAAGCGGTATCATCAGATTTCTCAGATTTTCTGAGTTTTTGTGCCTTAACGTGAAAGGTTAAAAAAACATTAAATATCATTCTGAGGTGGCCAAAAACATAAATACAACCCGATAGTAGGTATCATCTAAAAGGCAGGTCACTTGTTATCTGACCAGGCTGAAGAACATAATGTTGATATTTCCTGTCCAGATGTCCAGCTGGCGGATGCAGCTGATTGGAAAGCAGCCCCAACCTGACCTCGAACTCTGTTTATCAGGGACAACGAGGTTTCCTATAGATTCTCACTCTGCAGAACCAAATGTGAAGGTTAGTGCACTGTGACTGTGTGGTTCTTACTGAAATGTTTCACAACCAGTATTACTGTCTGCTGTTTATTGCCGCCTTTCGGATATTAATTGCCTCTGTTTAATTGCCTATGACCGAATAATTTTGGTAAAAGTGGTCAATAGTGAACATTAATGAAACTGTCATCACTCCCATTTACACCTCTTATTAGTCGCCATTAAATTTTTTAAGAAACTCTGCACAGAATAACGAGAAGTCACTTTTACAGCTTGATTTATGGGTCCCCAATTGCAAATGAAGATGTACAGGCACTTTGACAAAGAGCTTGTCCAGCGCCACAACAGCCATACTTTTCAGTGTGTTAAAACATTGGTTCGTGGGCTAGACTAACACAAAGCAACAGCACTGAAGTGGAATGAAAGTGATGTATAGTTATAAAAACTATTATAACTCAGAACTGTGTAGAAACAACGTTTTGCAGCAATCACAGAAATATATTTTATCAGCTTTGTACAGTCAGAAACTGAAATTATTGCTAATTTTTTCCTTGAAAATCTGCTTTCAAGGTAACAGGAAGGTGTTAACAGCCGTTCTTAGTTGAATTTAGGTTTGGACTAGGACATAAACGTAACATTTCTAACTCTCAGTGTTATTTTGTTATGTTTTTTCAGCTTCTAACAGGTTTTCTCCCATCATCGCTCTATGTTTAGCGCCGATCGTTTACTCTGAAAAAACAAAATCCCTCTTGCATGACTCCTCCGCCACCATGTTTCAACATTGGCATGGTGAGAAGTACTGATTTTGCGCCACCCACTGTGTTTTGCTTGAAGGCCAAATTGTTCAACTTTGGCCTCACCAGAGCACATTTATCTAAATGTTTGGTGTGACCCCCCACACATGGCTTGTAGCGAACTGTTAACAGGAAGTCTAATGACTTTCTTTTAACAATGGCTTTCTTCTTCCCGCTCCAGATTTGTGGAGTGCAAAGTGTTGACAGATTCTCCCACATAAAATCTGGATGCCTTCTGCTCCTCCACAGAGCTACTGATGGCCGCTTGGCTGCTTCTTTGATTGATGCTGTTCTTGCCCGGCCAGACGCGTCAGGCGGACACCTCTTTCTTAGTCATTTCGAGGCAGGGAAACTCTCCACTTGCAAGAAGATCCTGCAGGCAGTTAATTGCTCTCGATTTCATTAAAATAAAATCCACGACATTGCTCTAAATACAAGAATTGCATATTTCATTAAAACGTCATTTACAGTGAACTACTGGATTCACTGTAAATTTTTACGTTTTTTTGACAGCTCAAAAAAAAAACTAACTGCTTGGTGGCTGTAGCTTAAAATCTACGACACACAAGTAGATTGATAGTCTTGCAAATTTCCAAAGAAAATAACAATCTTCCATCTATCACCTATCACTTCCCTGGAGGTTTTGATGAATTCTGGTTTACATTCCATTTTCTCGCACAGGCATTACAAGCTTTGCTTTGCAGGCTTCACCATGATTTGTACAAGTTAAAGACTATTTTTACCCTCCACATCAAGAGGCATTACAAAATGAAAAAGAAAGAAAATGGAAGTGTGAGGTGGAAGTACTCTGAGCAAAAAGGCACAATACAGCTGCAAAGATCAGCTTGGAGAACCATTAGCAGAGAACAGGTGCTACAAATCAACCATACAAGATAACCCCACCGCTAGATCAAGGGTGGCAATCAAACCGAGAATTGATGTCCCAGGATGAGATCGGGAGCCCAGAGGGCGGACATCCACCGAACCCTATTTTTCAACCATAAACTCCGACAAGACAGTTTAAAGTGTGTCAGACAGTAAGGGCTTATTCAGATGGAAAATGATAGGTGCTTATTGGAACAACTAATAGCTCTGGGATGTACACTGGTAGAGTGGAGCAAACACTGCAAAAAAAAAAAAAGAAAAGAAAAACAATCCAGCTGGATGGGAAGGAAAAAAAAGAGGAGGTTGACAGAAATATCGCTGTTATAGCAGCCGCGGCCAAAACACAGTAGAGAAACAGCACGGTAATTTCAGCTGAGGGGGCATTGCTAACCCTGCATGACCCAAAAAGAGTTCAAGACACTGACAGCAATGTGCAGGCAGACACATTTAATAAATAGGAAAAGGCTTCAGTTTTCTGCCTTTACAATCACGCTCTCCCAATAGGATTATATTAAGACGGCACGGCTGCATATTTTTGCTAGAAAGCAATCGTGCAAGCACAGCTTCTCCACACATAAAACCGATGCTGTGCAACCTTAACATTAGTGGTATTTCATGCCAGCAGGGAACTCATTCACAATGAAATGGTTTAACATTTAAAACAGTTTCTCAGAGGAGGAAATGTGCAAACTGTAAGCGTGCATTCAGGTTAAGATGTGGACAGAAAACGGCTAATGGAAATCCTTGTGTCGGAAGCACACAGAGTAACAACAAACAGGTCTCGCTGAATCCGTATGACTGAAATAAGAAAAAAGAGGGATTGTAGTTTTTCTTGCTCTCTAATTCACAGTATTTAAAGAAACAATGCACCTTTCTATGCTAATGTGCATTCTTCATGTGAAGAATGGCGTTGTTTATATGCCTTTCTGTCTGTAGGGGTGTCGGTGCGAATGTTCAACATGAATAGCTCTAAAAGCTTCAAAACGTATCACACATATTATGAATGAGTTAAAACTCACATGAGCAGGAAAAACAAAAATCTTTTCTACAAAAGACTCAATCAGTCTTAAAATAGTGTGACATGCAGACACTTATTTATAAAGAAATGCTTTCAGATTACTGCTGAATAGGTTATAGACACTATGTGAACAAATGACCACCACATTATTGCTGGATATATCAGCAATAGTAATAATAACAATAATAATAATAATAATGTGAGTTATTATTTTTTATTCATTTATTGATGAGGGAAATATATAAACAATTAAATGTTGTATCATTACTTTTTTTAGAACACAATTGTTTGGTGTTAATAAATAACATGTGGTGGTCTAAATCGATGAAGAAAAGATCCAACGAGTGAGCAGCAGTGGACGTTGATGATGCAGGTCGGCTGTGACAAAAACAAAATCTGCTAAACAAAAAATTTGGTGCATTTTTTTGTGGGTTGCCAAGCTGGACCATTACAGTGTTTTTTTTGGTTGTAGCAAATTAGGTACTTTTTCCACGGTGACATTTGTGATCTAATATCTGCCATCTTATATGCAGCTCTCTTTTCATCTGAATAAGTAATATATTCATATAATTTATGGTACCACTTTTTTTTTTCTTACACGTTCAGATTCGGAGCCCAGATTCCTGGTCTCTGTTTGAAAAAAAAAATAAAAATTCACCACAGCATGATGCTGCCACAGAAGTGAAGATGTGTTCAAAATGATCTGGATTTGGTTGGATTAAAGCAGGAATACTTATTTATTTACACACCACACTTTTCAGATATTTGTTTGCTGAACATGTTCTTTAAACTTCACTTACATAATTTATTAGATATTCATAACAGCTCACCTGTTATAGGAGATGTATTTTTTTTACTCTCCAAAGCCTTTTATTTGGACTTGCACTCTACATCCATTTATTTCTTAAAACCTGCTTTTCCATCATCTTTGTTCTGTACACGTTTGGCAGACAGACCCAACACAGCAAATCACCAACACAAAATGATAATCACAGGGAAACATGGTGGCGGTAGTAACATGGTGGGTGAAATCACGACAAGGTCAGGATACAAGTTTACACTTTCAAGTTTCTGATAGATAAACTAAGATTAAGAGATGTTTTTTTTTTTTTTCCCCCTTAATTTTTAAAATCAATTTCACACTTATGTTCGACGTTATGAGATAATTGAAAAGTAGTTCTCATTTACAGAGGGAACACTGTGCACTCGCAGCATTTCTGGAAGTCCAAGAGTACGTCAAAATACACAAAACAATGACTTCTCCAGAACAAAGTTCAATATTCGGCCTTGCCAGATCCCAGACCTACATCTGCAGGGTCACACTGAACAAGAGAAATCCTCCCAATCAGATGGATTCAGAAAACGTTAGTGTGGCAAAGAACAAATTTCACCAAGTCAGGATACTGATAGACTTCTACGCTTGATGGCTGAATGCTGAAACTGCCTGCTGTGGGGGCCACTGACTCCGTTAGAGACATAAACAGTGAAATTTAAAATCATCGAAGTTGACGCCATAATTTTCACAAAACCAAGCAGACGGTCAATTTGGGTTTCTTATGCTGAGAAAAAATAATCAGCTGAAGATCTATGTGGGTTTTCAGACTAATCTCTCTAGACTTGTATCATTGTTCAGCACAGACAGAGCAGCTTCAGCTCCAGCATCACAAGAACAAACCCGACTGCTTCACTGACTCCAGGCAGCTGTTCCTCTCAATGTGGATGTCGACGATAATTGCAACCATTTCACCGGCATATGCTGAGGGAGAAATGAAAAATGCCTCAAAAAGTTTAGAAAACAATGCTGGAAGTTTGGATATTTAGCAGAAAAATATGACCTTGATAGAAAGCAGCAGAGGATGCCAGACTTAAGAGCTGCTGTCTGCGCAGAATTACCTGGAATGGGACCAAACCCACGCTGTGGTTTCCCAAGTCATTAACAGAAACGAGATGATTTTTATTGTCCCTGAAAAAACAGAAACTATCAAATTTCATCATGGATAGAAACGCTGCACAGACACGTCCATTTGCAAGCTTCAACACTTTATCAGGTATCAGTTTCTGTCAGCATTTACTCAAAACAGGTTACGACAACCTGAGAAGTGCTGGCTGTATTTACACAACAATAACATATCTTTCAATCTTTTCTGCAATTCATTGACTCTACGGTGGTTAACGGTGTACCGTCTTCTAATGTAAGCCTCATTTTGTCTAGTGCTTCAGTATTTTCCCACATCATTTGTAAAGCTAATTCCCCAGTGGCTGCTGGTTAAATGTGATGTCAAATAGGGGATAAGTTCCTCAGCACCCTATTGGTCATGCCCTGCCAGTAACACCACATTAAGACGGCTTGAGAAGAGCAGGGATTTCAAGTTGCAGTTCAGAGAGATAATTATAGCAGAAATCAAATGCGTTTCATGTGCAGGCAGCCGGCCCCACTTATCTTATCCTTTCCAAATGTTTTCATTAAAGGGCACAGTATTTGCACAAAGACAAAGTCATTAAAGTTCTAATATCTTCCTGCGTTCCTCTAGTTTCTCGACACACACTTCTGTCCAAAGGTAAATTTACCAGAAACGGAAGAGAGCCGTGAGTTATTTTTTACTTGTTTATTACTAAATAAATAGTGACTAAAAGGGAACTTAAAGGAAAATGATGCATGTTTAAGCAGTACAATAGTCCTGAATGTACAGCAGAGAACACAATATAAAGCTGAGGAAACACTTTTCTCTATTCTCGTCTCACTTAACTGATGTAATTATAATATTAGGTAACCTTCAGTTAATAAAATCAAAGTTTTTTAGGGATATAATTTATCTATAAAGAGAAAAAAAACTATCATGAATGAGTAAATCATGAATTAAGGTTTTACCAAATTGTTGCATTCAGTTTCTCTAATAACTCTCATGTTTGTTGACTGTCAGGCTCTTAAAATCTAGAAATCAGCTGAGAACCTGTTTGACAGCATGACGTATGTGAAGAGATGTCAAATAAGATTTCAAAATCACTGACTGGGGCATGTTGACAGCTACCTCCAATTACCAGATTAACGTTAACAATACTCAAACACTGCTACTGCCAACATTAATAAATACACAGACACAAATACGATCACAGCACAGCGGTTTTCAAAAGACAAAGAGGTTAAATTTATTTCAACAAAGACAAATTCATACTATGACTTTCAAATTTTAGTTTGCTAAATGTGCTACAAATGATATTTAATTTAATTTTCACAAGTGTGCACTGATTTTATTTTTTATTTATTTTTTGGTCTATCATAAAAAAAATCCCAATAAAATAGGTTAAGGTTTATAGTTGTTGAGTAAGAAAATGTGGAAGACATGATTTTGCAAGGCATCGCGATCAGTTATCCCTTCCGAACTAAATGCCTTCAGGGCATTTTTTTTAAGTCTCCACACTATCAAACACTTGACAAATGCTTTGAGACTCAAGCGCTGTATGGTCAAAGTGATGGATGCTAGGACTTTAAAACAATCTTGTCATGTCTTATTCCTACAGATCACATCAGAACAAGCAGGAAACACTTGGACTCTAATTTATAATTCAGTGAGTGGGAAAGAACATTTAAACGGGTTGAGTTTGAGGCTGAAATTCTTGTTTTGCCCCGACACATGCCCCGACACACACCAAACCTTGCATACATTCACAGAGGTGAGTGTCACCCATTTCCTCTCACATCCCATGTTAGGTACCATTATCTGTGCCATGCTGATGGGCAACAATTTTCAGCCCAGGAATGGAATATGGCCAGCAAAGTACACTGCAAATTGCAGTCACTATTAACTAATCAGCGGATGAATGTGCATTGATGGGCCTAATGCTGTGCACTGCCACTATTACAGTCGGCCTCATAGTAAACCATTAGCACTATGGGGATTGGGTTTCAACATAAAATGCCGTGTTCCCACCATGCAAGTTAATCTCTATGCTGTAAAAAAAGAAAAAAACTCTGTTAAAAACTGTTATGAGACACACTCCTGCTTTTGTATTTGACTTTTAATGTTTAAATGTTAATAAATATGTAAACTGTAACTATCCCAGTTTCTTCATTTTATTTTGATAAATTTGCTTTTTTTTTTTTTATCGCTGAGAGAGAAATGTCCCCAGATTGAGTCTTGGAAATATGGTCACCTTAATGTACACGCACTGCAGCTAGACATTTTTGCTGTATGTTACATTTAACGCTAATTTTCCCAGACGCAACACTTCCACTAAATAAATAGATGTATTTATTTCAGTGCTACTTTAGACAATAACTTAAGTTATTGTTTTTCCAAGTTTGGTTCAGTAATTCATTTGAGTTACTTTGAGTGTGAAATGTTCATGTATGCAAGTTAAAACTGTGAAGAACACTTCAGCGTTTGTGTCAATACTTTGGTAATACTTGGAAGTATAAAGCTTGGCTAATATTTAATATTTTCCTTTAACTCTTGACTGTCGCCCCCCAAAATACTTACATTAAAGTTACTGGGTCCATGACAGTTAAATGGTTTTAAGATAAGGAAATTTAAATATTAAATATTTTACAGTTTCTCTCAGTTGGGGTGCATTTCTCAGAATTTAAATTCTTAAAACTACTTGTTCAATCTTCAAATTATCGTGTCACTTCTGCACATCAAAAAAGGAGTTTCTTATTCCTTTGAACAATTTGCAAATCCTTTTGAACATCATGCAGCTGATTATGTGCACTTCTCTGCCTTTTCCCCCATTTTAATTTGCTTTAATCATGTTGATCAAAATGTGTTAAACGTGTCTCTGTTGAATTGTCTCAACTTTCAACACAGCATAAGTTCATAAGTCTTAACATGCATTAAGTCTTGAAGTTGTCATAATGTCCATCATATTTAAATTAATTTGTAATAGTTTTTTTTCAAAATTTGTTTTGAATTGCTAAATTGTTCCCATGTTTCTCTAACAGGTCAATGTATGAACCATTAGCTCAATCAACGATCAACCAGTTTTCTGATTGGTGTGTATATCAAAGGTGTGTATATCCACATAAAGGGCTGTTCGCTTTTTAAATTACAATCCTTTGTTTTTTAAATTTTAGTGATTTTTATTCTGTTTGACTTTCTGCATTGAGTTTAGGGGAGAGGAGTGCTACAAAAGTACAGCATACACATATTTGTAATTAGCCCTTTTTTCTGACATCCCTGAGAATCGAATCTATACAAGCATTTTGAAAAGATTTAGATGCAAAACACCCTATGTGACAAACGCATAACACCACCTGCATGCCGAAGCTTTGTGGTGGCAGAATCAACCTGTTGGAAAGTTTTTCTTTTTCACTAGAATCTAAGTTGAGGGAAAAATTTTTGCAGCTAAATATGGTAATTACAGAGAAATATAGGTATATAAAATGTACCAAAGTAATAATGCCAAACTTTCCTAATTTTTATTTTTTGAAAAAAATAAAGAGCATGTACAGATTTCCTTCCACTTAGCAATTGTGTACTAGTTGTATTGGTCAGTCACATAAACTCTCATTAAAAGCTCATCCAAGTGTAATTAAACAAAATGTGAAAAAGAGGAAGGAATGTTTTTGCAAGGCACTTGAAGAAGAGTTTATCTCGAGAAAAAAAATCTGTTTTTTGTAGAGTGGTTATTTTAATTTCTGATCAAACAAAAAGAAAGAACAAAATATTTATCTCCAGGTTCTGCTTTGGTAAATATTTTCTACTTTTATGTTGCCGCTTCGAACAATATTTTTTACATGTGCAGGAGCAACTGGCACGGAAACAGAATCAGGATCTCTAGAGCCGGATCAGAGAGAGGAAAGATGGTGACAGATGGGCCGAGTCCAGGCTTGTCATCTATGTGACTGACTAAGCAGCACTCTCTATTCCACTGCTCCATCTGCACATCATAAGTCTTCAAAATTCCCATTTCCCTTCAGTTTTACTGAAAAAAAATAAATAAATAAAAAAAATACTAACAAAACTGAAATCCTGATAATTCCACCATGGCATTACATCTCTCATCTTTGTCTCCTCTTTTTCACGTTCAGTTTCTTTTTCTAAAGAACATTCATAATTTTATCAGTCAATGCGAAGCTTTGGCAGAGAAAAACCCCACAAATAAGGGCAGCTGGCATGAGCATATTAACATGTTAACTACACAAGCAACAAAAAAAATGGGTGGGCAAGATTCTCACTCCATATAGTTATGCTTTTTATGAACAAATAAGATCAGTAAATGCTTATGCAAAACAGCATAAGACAAATAACATTTTAAAATGTATTTTTTTCTAAAACAACAAATATCTTAATTTTTTAAAATCAAACTTCTACTTTCACGTATACCTGTAGTGAAAGCAGATCCAAGCTGACACATATGAGAAAAGCATTTAATTGAGTACGGCTGCCATTGAGCTTCACTTGAAAGGTTTTAACTATTGTTCTCCTTCAAGGCAAGAGAGAGAATCTTATACGCCCCACTGGGTCAGGGGGCAGGCCGTGTTTGGCTTCTAACAAGCTGTAAACAGACTGAGGGAAGCGGGCCAAGAGAGAAGCACAAGTGCTATCAGAAATATGTGCCGTAGCAAGAAGAATAACTATAAGGCAGCGCAAGCGCTCAAACTGTTCTTTAATATCGTGACCAGGAGCTTAAAATAGAAATGCATAAAATGTAAATTAATAAATGGACCAATAAGAGAAAGCAGGGAAGGGAAAATGAGCAAATATTGCATTACAAATTAGATTAACACAAGCAGCGGTCATGCAAATTGATACAGCAGAGATATTCAGAAAGAGCTACAGAGAAGCATGAGGATTAAAGATTTGCAACCGGAGGGTCTCTAAACAACACAGATATTATGGTGCAAATTGAAAAGCTCTGAAGCAAAACCAGTATTCAGTCTTCATTAGTCAACTGAAAGAGCAGAAGGACAACGCATTTGATTTGCACTCTGAGGTCAATGTCTAAAAATTAAATAAAATATACGTCATATGCATATGGAGACACTGAGGTTTACCAAGTCAACCCAGGCCTAATATCCAATGTAGCTACTGCTCTCACAAAACGTCAAACTTTCTTGAAGAGCTGCTTCATTTGTCCACCTAAAGGTTTTTATTACATGAACAGAAGCATGTTCTTTTGTTTGAATGTAAAATATTCAGAAACATACTATTATTTTTGTATTAATAAGAGCCTTGTCTCTAGCCACAACAAATTCCAAGTATCACAGATTTTTCCACTTATAACTACAACCAATGGAGGTCTTATCACTGGAATTATTCTCCAACAAGTGCATCATTATAGCTAACAAAAAATAAATAAATAAATAACGTAATCTGTCAGCCATCAAAGATTGTATCTGGCATCTGGTATCTCTGATTAACTCCAACTCAAAATCAGAAATACTTGAGCTCTTTCAAATCTTTTTTAATAACTGTTTGGCATCAGAATACCCTCAGACTGAGACAATTGCGGAGCTATAAACATAAAAACATATCATGAAACTTGGAAAACAAACAACAAGCAAACGTCTTTAAAATGCTTGAACTTGAACCAATTTTGGGAAAAATTCTTTCATGCCATTAGTCAAATGCTATTTTTATATTTAATTTCCCTGGAATGTAGTAATTAATTCTTCACCAGATTAGGCAACCTGAGATCGCATGTGCTGCCAATGCTGTCTTGCTGATGCTGGAGCATAAATTTCCCTCTGCAAAAATATCCTGTTAAAGTCCTCTCAGATCCTTAGAGAGGGCTTTCCAAACTCTTTCAATCCTACCATGACAAAAAATAAATAAATAAAAAAAAAACTACAACAGAAAACACTCAACATTCAGAATCATAAATTTCACAAGTGAATCTAAGAGAAAAAAGAATCACAATCACAAACGAGTCATTCATTTTTGTTTGTTTTTTTGTTTGTTCGGCTGGGTTTTTAAAATGTATTTATTGTTTGCAATTTCCCCTTGAATGATTGCAAATCCCAGAAATGAACTCAATTAGCTCCCTGCATTTGATCACAAACAAGGCCGTATCCAACTTCAAACTGTGCCATCAGCTTTTGACAAAGATGAAAATAACCTTATTTTATAGGTGGCGGTAGGAAAAAAAAAAACAGCCACCTGAGTTTACATAATAGCTCTCCCTCAACACCACAGATCAATCACCGAACTTGTTAATAGGGATGATTAAACTCGGTGCTCCAGCAGACCCTGTGAGTCATAAAGCGGATGAGCCAAAAAGAAAAAAAGCTGAACAGTAAAAGGAAATCGTTCATGGTCTTATAGTCGAGAGCTATTGTAATAAGTCAGAATTAGCAGCCTCCAATAAAGCACACAGTGCTGTCCTTGGAGGAGGGGGAAATATGCTTCCAATCCATTAATTACCCCAAACTATATTGGGCTGTTCTTTCAAGCCACATGGAGGTCAGGGGACTTCAATGCAGCTGATGTGGCACTAATCCTCTTGCTATAAAAGACATTTCTTTGAGCCCTGAAATGATTTCCGAATCATTTATCATCTAAATAATCTTTTGTTCACAATCAGTGTCAAAGCTTTTTCTTCCAGCTTTGTGCTTCCTACCATTTTCTCTAATAATGTGGGCTCTCTTTATCTGTTAACAGCCAGATCTTGACTTGTAAAAAAATATTTTAAAAAAATAAATAAATCACTGCGTGAACTTCCCCTATCTATCTATGCAATTATAAATTGACAAAAAAATTGTTTGAACTTGATAATTGAGCTGCTTGCTTGGTTTAAGCTATCAGCTTACCAACAAAAAGTTTTATTTCTTTTGTGTTATTAGCTATGAAAATTAAAGAGAAATTGTCTGTGTGTTGCAAACATGTGACACCCTTTATATGGCTTCTACGTAAAAGTAATAGTGACATCACAATGCTATAAAATCCAATTATTACTTATGCATTTAAATTACTGCAGTGTTCTCTGCCTCAAGGTTAAAGTTGTATTGGATTGAACTTTGACTCCATTGCGTCAAGACCAATATCTGTATAGTCTATTGACAGAAGACATTTTTGAGGTGATGCTGTTCATTAGCTGCGTAAAACATGAAAATACAGCTCATGTTAAAGTTAAATGCAGCTAAATGCAAAGGCTAGTCTGACTGGATGGAGCAGATTGAATTAGCAGCCAGTGTTAATGGATGGGACGAGTACGTCAAGAGATGTTTGTCCCGTTTGTTATCTGGTCAGTCGCAAGATGTCTATAATGGAATCTCTTCTGAAGCCAGAAATAATTACTCCCAGTTAAAGAAAGCAGTTGCAATATATTTGAAGCCCTTTCACGGCAAATCATGAAATACGGTTGGCGACAGCATACCCTTCCACGAATGAGCAGGCTTAGGACATGTTGAGCACAGATCAGTTTCTCAGTCATTTTTCAACAGGTGACTTTCAGATTAATCTCTGTGCTGCAAAACCTAAAACTCTGTATTCTGGAATAGGATGATTTAAATGCATTTGTTAAATTGCCCAGATGTTGTCTTTGTTTGTAGAGGATAATCATCTAAACTTGGATTTGTGGCTGCCATATGTGATGATGCCAGTACTGGTTTTACCCCAAATAAGGTGCTTTTTGGGAAAGAGACGGTGCTTTTTATCATCGTCCTGGTGGATGTGGGACAAAACATTTGTGCCAATGTTGTGAAAATGTCATCAAGCTAACACAGACATTATCCACAGAGATGGAAGTAGTGAAAAAAGCACCGGGAAGGAGGGACATCCAGCAGTCACCTGCAGCAATATGGAGTCTCTACTGAGCAGCTTCTTCAACAGAACAGGCTGCTCAGTTCTGTCAGCAGCAGGACCAGTTCAACATTCTTCAAATGGACAGGAACGGGGAGTTCTGGACAGCAAGTTAGGGCAACAATAGAGAAGTGGGACAGCCTGTGGGACTTTGTTTCAGATGTTTCAGGTCATCAAGACAACCCCATTAAGAGAGGAGGACCCCTGTTTGGATGTGGGATTATGATTTGATGACTTAACTTGACGACAACTTCTTTTATATGGGAGAGTGTCACGAACAGGAGGACGTGTTGCTGCTGCAGAGAACTTGAAGAGAAGTGAATGAACTCAATTGTGGGGAAAGAGATAAAAGAGAACAAGAGTAGAGACAGATGGGCTGGTTCGTTTCTTCATCTATTACTGGTTCTGGACTAATTTCAGGTGTATCTACAGACGTCTAGTTTAGCACTGAATTTGGAGGCTGGATCAAAAGAATTGAAACTGAGTACAAACAAAGGCCCAAAACATCCACCGGGACATTTGTCTTGATTAGAAATACAGGAAATTTTAAAAAAAACTGCACTGGATTTATTTATTTTTATTCTGCTTGAAAAATAAAATGGCCTTTGATTTCAAAAAGAAACTTTTCAAGACAAGCTATGTGTGCCGGTAAACTCAGGTTATGCCCATCCATGACTGCATGACAGGTGGCTGCCACAAAGGTTCAAATGAAGACAAAAATGAGAAAGTGAGAAAATTTAGAGGAAAAAGAGGACAGACAGACAGACATCCAAAGAAAGGAAAGACAAGTATCTCTCAAAGCAATTAAAAAAGAGAGAAAAGGAAATTAAAATAACAAGTATTAATGTCCTTTGAACATTTTAATTTTTTTCTGTTAAAACTGCAGACTTCAATATATTTTGATTTGATTTTATGAGTGTTAGCTTTATATCACAAGCACTGAACAACCAAAAACCTTCTTAGACATAATCATCCGCATTAGCCAGCATGCAAAGCAAAAGGGACAAAAATAACAGACAAGTATGAAAAGAAACCCAATGTTTAAATAGAGCAATAAGACCAGGTTTGCACAACTCATATGCAGACAAAGTGAACATGTGGAACAGGGTGCTGTGGTCAGATGAAACCAAAATGTTGCTTTTTTTCCTTCCCCCCACTTGCAAAATACAACTATAGCAGCACATTCCCTTGAATATAATATCCTCATGGGGAAACATAGTGTTGGAAGAATCATGCTGTGGGGATTCTTAACTTAAGCAGGGACAGATAAGCTGTTCATAGTTGATGATTATATAGATGGAGCCAAATACAAGTCAATCCTGGAGGAAAACCTATTAGAGGCTGTAAGAATGATTGACACAGAGATTCATTTTGCAGGAGAAATAACCTAAATACACAGCCTGCCTACGATAGAACAGACAATTTGGTGGGTCTTAGAAGGGTCAACAATTTTAGCTACACTGAACAAAGTATGAAAGTCAAATTGAACTAGAACAGAGGACTAAAATTGACTGCTAAAAGGATGCTTAATTCAATTGCTTGCTCAGACTCTCGGCTACTCAATAATGAGCTCCTGCACCATCTTTTAGTCACACTATGCTCCATGGGAGGCTCCAGAAGCAGCTGATGGGAACTGGCGGGTGAAGCGGCATGCGGCTTGGGTGATTGCTGAGGCAAAAACTCAGGCGTGGGAGGAGTTTGAAGAGGCCATGGAGAAAGACTTACGCACGGCTTTGAGGCGATTCTGGTCCACCATCCGGCGTCTCAAGAGGGGGAAGCAGCACAGCATCAATGTACCAATGTACCAATGTACCAATGCTTGGTACATTGGGGGCCGGTGGGCAGAATACTTCGAAGACATCCTCAATCCCAGCTTCCATTGAGGAAGCTGAGCCTGAGGACCCTGGGTTGGGCACTCCAGTCTCTTGGGAGGAGGTCACCAAGGAGGTTAAAAGCTTCTCAGTGGCAGAGCCCCGGGGGTGTTTGAGATTCGCCCAGAGTTCCTTTAAGCCCTGGATGTTGTAGAGTTGTGTTGCAATTTTGCCAGGACATCAGGGGCAGTTAATCTGGATTGGCAGACTGGGGTGGTGGTCCCCCTGTTCAAAAGGGGGGGGGCAGGGTGTGCTCCAATTATAGGGGGCTCACATTCTTAGGCCTCCCTGTCTAGGCCTATTCAGGGGTCCTGGAGAGGAGGGTCTGTCGGATAGTTGAATCTTGGATTCAGGAAGAGCAGTGAGGTTTTCGTCCTCGTCGTGGAGCACTGGATCAGCTCTACACTCTCAGCAAGCTCCTGGAGGGCGCATGTAAACACACGCCTATGTGTTTACATGTGTTTTGTGGACTTTGAGAAGGCGTTCAACCATGTCCCTTGGGGAGCCCCGTGGGAGTTTCTCTGGGAGAATGGGGTACCAGGCCCTTTGATATGGGCTGTCAGGGCCCTGCATGACCAGCGTCAGAGTCTGCCTCAAGTGGAGGAGTTCAAGTATCTCGGGATCTTCTTCACAAATGAGGGAAGAAGGAAGTGGGAGATTGACAGGCGGATTGGCGCAGCGTCTGCTGTGAAGCGGGTGCTGCATAGATCTGTCAAGGTGAAGAGAGAGCTGAGTGAAAAAGCAAAGCTCTCAATTTGCCGGTCGATCTACGTTCCCACCCTCATCTATGGTCATGAGCTTTGGGTCATGACCGAAAGATCACAGATACAAGCAGCCGAAATGGGTTTTCTCCATAGGGTGTCTAGGCTCTCCCTTGGAGATAGGGTGATCCGAGAGGGACTCAGAGTAGAGCCACTGCTCCTTCACGTCGAGAGGAGCCGGGTGAAGTGGGCCAGCTCCAGGCACGTCCCACTGGGAGGAGGCTCCAGGGAAAACCCAGGACACGCTGGAGAGACTATGCTTCTCGGCTGGCCTGGGAACGTCTTGGGATATCCTCGGAAGAGCTGGAACAAGTGGCTGGGGAGAGGGAAGTCCGGGCCTCCCTTCTGAAGCTGCTACCCCTGCGACCCGACCCCGGATAAAGCAGAAGAAAATGGATGGATGCATGGATGGAACTTGTGTACGATAAAATAATTGAAAGGTGATGTGAAAGTGCACACCCACCGACGTGGCTAATAAATCTTCATGATTTCAGATTGGAAACACTCAATAAATCCGGCCAGTGGAGAAGCACGTTTTGGCGCCAGCTGTGCAGCTGCAGCGTCCCGAGTAGTTTTACTGCCAATTGAATTCAGGTATTATTGGAGAAGAAAGCATAACAAGCTGGAGGAGACACAGAGATATGTTAATGATAAAATTGACCTACGGGAAATCATTCTGCAAGAGTGTCTGTCTTTTTCCCAGATACATTCTCATCTCCTCAATCTGTCTGCCCAGGCCTCTGTTTACCAAGGCTTCAGCAACACGCTCTACTCTAGCACCACCTATTGATTCTACTTCAGCTGCTCAATATCTGAAATGCAGTGGTTTCAGCACTGCTTTAGAGTGGATGTGTCACAGCGTGGAACGCACGGCTTCACTTGTAATACATAAACAGTGATGCTGGGATAATTACATTCTCCACTTGTTAATTTCATGGGCTCCTCTTCTCTGAGTTCCAGCCTCATATTCAAATGATGCAAGCTCTTCCGCCGCTAAATCCAGCCACCTGCGCTTGGCAAACAGCTTACCGAGGCGGAGATAACTGAAAGAGATGACTGTGAAATTAAATTTTATGACAGCAGATTCCCTTTTTGGCTTTGAGAGCCATGCACAAGACCCTGAATGAATGCATGAATAAAGTTATTATCTGACTCATACCACACAAACAAGAGAGCTGCTGCTTTCGCTGCACTGCAGCATTTAAAGATATTATCCAGCTCTTTCACTTGACACTAATAAATGAACACTAACAATTAATACACCGCTGGGTAATGAAGTATTAATTTCCACTGTAGTACTTGACAAAAATACTTTTTTTTTTCAGAAAAGAAAGTCTCCTGAGAAATAAACAATTAATTCTCATTCATGGTTATTTGAGTCGATTAAATCATGAGAGGGTCAAGCATGGGAGCTAAGTGACTTGAGTCAAATCCCACTTAAAAATTTATCAGCCGTACTTGTTGCAGTCTGCTGACTTTGATCATCCATCCGGCCTTTATGGAAACTATTGGCAAAACTGGAACAAAAGGTCATGATGCCTGGGGCCGTCTTCAATTTTTGACTGGCGTGAATCTGTCAAGTTTTCTTCTTGTTAAACAGTTGCCCTCTTTGTCAGAAAGGCGGCACTTCGTGCTCTCTGAACTCACCTGCCTAAACAAACACTGTTTCTGAAATGACATGTTGCTCTTGCTTCTTCCCGCTGGAATGATGGGGAAATCGACAAGAAAAATACATCCCCAGAGGAATGATTGCCAGAACAGCTGCTTTGTGCCTTATGTGATGTAACTGGTGCACCTGTGTACTAACGTTGCTTTTGGGAGGGTTCATATCATTCCGATTAAAGAACAGTTTACAAAAAAAAACAGCAAAACAAAGACAAAAGCTGAACATAGTGTTTGGTTCGATAGGTAGCGTACTACCTTAAAGAAGTTGGATTTATAGAACAGTGTGGACAATAGCTTTAACTAACCCTTATCCTTCAACCAGACCCGATTCTCAGTACTTTGAGTTATATTGCCTTGGGTATCTCTAAAAGCATCTCCCCACTTGCACGCAGCCATTGGCTGCCAAATGATACATCATTAATAGCATGAATGTAGCTCTATTATTGATTCAAAGACCTCTGGCACAATGACTTCAAAATCGAAAAGGTTAAACCACATCTGGATCTGTTGTAGCCTGATGTATGGCTTGCTAACAAAAATAAGGTTGGGTGACCTTTCAGTTTCTTCCAACCACTGGGAATATCTAATTTTAGTTTTGTTTAATCAGGTTAAGCTTCTTTTAGAATGAAATTGAAAGAAAAGGAATAAGGAGCAATACATTGCAATGGGATAGGCAGGAAGAACTTATTGAGTGCTCTATGGTGTTCAGTAAAATTCCTTTTATAGGGATGTGCATAGTAAACTCAAGACACTTAATAAGAGGTATGAGGGACAGTGCAGCCTTGAGGAAAGCATACACAATGACAGAAAAAAAAACTCCTTTGGTGAATAAATGCAACGTGTAATCTTACTCTGCTGGTGGCTAATGATGCTGAAGTGGGTAGTTGATTCATGGCTTTAGGGTTGGATGCTAAATTGAATAGCTGTTTTCACTCTTTGTTTTTCTTTGGTGTGGACTGCATTTGTTTATAGTTCAAAATCTAAAACACAAATGGGAGTGAAGAAAAGTGGAGGCAGCAATTATTAGAATCCGGAGTTCCTGATAGGATGTATAATCCAACTGACTGCTTCTGCTTTACCCATATTATTAACTCGTGGCTGTAATCACACTAATTCAAATGATCTTTTCGTAATTTGTCTTACCAGGGAGGTGTAAGGTAGTGTGAGATGTGTCAACTGCCCTGCACGGTTAATTAAAGGTTGTCTTGTTCATCATATCGCCGATTATGAGGCTCAGACATGCAGAGTTATTGTGTGTATCTATGAATAAAACATGAACCACTGGCCTTATTAAAACCAAGAACTACCAACACCAGTGCAGGTCAGCTAAACCTCCCTAAGCGACAAGACTCAATTAGATTACTTTGTGCATCGGTAGAGAGACAAGGAAGAACACAGAAGTTCAGCTTGTGCAGCACGCTCAGTTGAGTCTTTTTGGGAGTGTGCAAGTCGTGTTTTCTCATGGGCATTGATCTGCATGCCACATAATCACAGAGGGACCGTTGTCCAAAAATAGGCACAGCAGGACAACGTAATTGCCGTGTGAATAAAGCTTTGACAGGATAGCTAGGGATTTTTGTGGAAGGGTTGTAAGAAGGTGATGTCCTACCTTCAGCACATACATCTCCTAATGTTTTCCATCCTGATTAGTTCAGGTGTGCCAAGGCTAACAGCTAGTCTGATAGAGGCCAAGAACAAAGATTGCACGAGCAGAGATTTACGTGAATGCATTTTATGAACCGTCAACCGTCTGCCTTATTTATACAGAAGCCAATGCTTATTTACACTGGAAATAAAGGTAGGAGGTGGTGAACCTTGCTGTGTGAAACACCTACTGGAATGAGGAAAGCTATTCTGATCAGAGAAAAGAAAAACAAGATGGTGCAAAAATACTAATAAAAAAAAAGTTTTAGCTTTTTAAACCTCTTCAATTTACAACGGGCAGAAACTATAACTAGAAACACCTTATTTCTTCTGTTCTCAGTAAATGTTTCACACCAGAAGATTATTAGCTGCACATTGCCTCCAACCTTCATTTTCTGCATAAATCATCATCCATTTTGGTGCAAATTACCCAGCGTCATGACGGTTTAAATGTTCATAAAACAGTGTTTACGTAGAAGACAGGCGTGTTTTTTGAGATTGGAGTTGCTTTGAGATGGTGGAAATCTACTTTAGTCTAAAACCTCCTTGATTGACCATAAGCTTCAAGATTCTCAGCTGAATAATTTGGATTTGTGTAACAAGCAACTTGTTTGTAACCTTTGAACAGAGCTTCCCTTAAAAAATCCTGAATTGTCATTTTGAAGCCCTGTTTCTTACTGAAGTTTAGCAATAAAACTATTACCTGCTATCTCCCACTAGCTCTAATGAGGTACGTCTTTTCCGACATGCATCTCTCTGAACTCCCATCTCCTCTGCGCCCACCCGTTTGCGATCTTGCAGACAGGTCGACCCACACCGAGACGGAACGCTCTCTCACAGCTTGATGGATGACAGAGTTATCTCTGATCCACCAGAAAGCAGACAAACACGCAGCCAGCCAAGTCCAGTTCACTGCAGGGCACCTTACATATCTGAGCATGTAAGGTGTTTGTAAAGATCTTCACTTATGGCTGTCCCTCTGTCTCTCTCCCCTGTTCCTTTTCCGACAAGCTGATTCTGTGTTTGCTGCTATTCCTGTCCTCCTCTGTGTTGCACAGCTGTGCATATATCAGTTCAGCATTTGCTGCTCTCTGATGCCGATCAAGCCTCTAATAAAACCCGATGGCACAGGCTGTTGCACTAAGGCTGTATGAAACCCAAAGGAATCTCCCTAATATATTGGCAGACATCTTCCTGAATTTAAAACACTATTCCTTGCTCCGAAGGGAGACTGAAATGAGACGGCGTCCGGGAAGAATTTGCCTCGTTTTGTTTCCGTGTTGTGGGCGGTGGGTCAATGAAGGCATGCCTATTTTTCCCCCATTTTCTGTGACTTTGCTAAGTTGATCGATATGGGGCTGCAGCCATGAAGCATGGTTTAGAAAAAAAAAAAAAAAAACGCACACAGAAGAAGAGAAGGTTGATTTGACTGACAGAATATCAGACTCTGAGTGCACATAAGAAAGAATCATTTTTTTATCCTGTTGTTTCTAATAAAAACAAGCAAAGAAAGGTTGCATACATTGACCTTTAATTACTGTGTAGGTGCTTCATCTTGGTCCTCATCATTTGACCCTGAGGATCCAGGAGTGCAGCGTATAAGAACCGCACACGTTTCTCAGATGTGTGCATTTGTGCCTGACACATACAGGAATCACCGTATTCACTTTTCTCTGACGTTGAGCAGAAAAGACACAATTAGGCTATGCAATAAAGGATTTTGAGCACAGTTCCTGTTGGAAATTTCTCCTAAGTGAGCGACAGTTTACTCAAGGAGAATCAGAGCATGGTATTTCTAAACATTACCCTCAATTAAGGACCAACTCAATCAGTATTCCTTCAGAAGAGACTGGTTATAATAGCTTAATTAATGATGTTGTAGAAAATAATTGTAAGAGACATATTATATGCTCAAGAACATTTTTTCCCCCCCACTTTACAAGGTATGCAAGCAGTTGTTATTCATCCAGCTCCTGCATAAATATAAGGAAAGCGTCTAATCAGATCGTTTAGCATCAGCAGCTTCAATATAACGCAAATCCCTCCAGGCGTCTCGTTGTGCACAAAAAAAAATGCGAAATGTAGCTTTTGAGTGATTAAACTCAATTCTAACTCATAGATATTTAAGTTTCCAAAACAAAAAGTAAATAGAGCAACAACAAAATAAAAAAAAAGTTAAGACAAGAAAACATTCATTGTGACGACTTACAGATTTTAGATGATGTAGTTCCAGGGAGTATAGATGCGAAAGGAGAAGTCCCTCTTCCTCCGACGACTCACGGATTCAGCAGTTCAAGCGGTGCAGGTGAAAGAAAAATACTTTTACACAATTTTATCCAGGGTGAGGTAAGAAAAGAAAGAAAAAAAAAACTAGGAAAAATCAACATAAAACGCCGCTACTGTTGTAGTTTGTGCGCAAATATCCAGACTTATTTATTTATTTGTTCATTTATTTACTATCAGAAGGCGAGTTGTTGCTGAGCTGCAGAGGGAAGGTTGTGCTGTCGCTGTTCTGAGCCGTGACAGTTCACCGCCCGGTATAATCCAAGCGCATGGGCAAGCCTTCCGTTTACGCGGTCGGTTCCTGTGGGGCTGGAGCTCCTCCTCGCCTCACCTCTCTGTCTGTCTGTCTGTCTGTGTGCCTGCGTGCAGTTTGAGACATGCAGCGAGCAGGAGCCTCGGCTCGCGGCGGCTGTGCGCGCGGATTGGACACTCCTTTGGACGCCGGTAGCCTATGAAAACAAACACTGGAGCGACAGAAAAAGAAAAGAAAAAAAAGAGTCAAGATTGCAGTGTGCGTTTGGTCTGTGGGTGCCGGGAGTAAAATACAGGTGCATCTCAGTTGAACTGGAATATTTCTAATATTGCACCACAAATTAATTCAAGAATTGAAGCTTGCGCATTGTATAGATTAATTTGGCAGATTGGTCTAGTTCAAGCGTGGGATTGCGTTCATTTTTCTGCTCAGTTTTTAATTAATGATCATAATAATAATAAAAAGAATAACTACTAGTTTTAAAACAGAATCCCTGCGTTATGGCAATGTTATGACTTACGCCTTCGTGGCCTGCTATCCAACAAAAAATATTTCCTTTTTTTTTTCATTGAGGTTAAGCCTGTGCAAGATCCAAAGCATGTCCATGAAAAGTTTAGAGGAAGGAAAAGATGCACATGCAAAAAATTCTTATGCACAAAATTCCCAGAGTCTGGAAGAAGAGTGGCAAAGCACATTCAAGCTGCTCGAAGTTCAGTGAAAAGTTTTTCAAATAAATGATAATTTGGGTAGCCATATTCTCTGCTGGTGGCAAGTTTTGACCTGACAATAAAAAGGAAGGAAAAGATATATAATGCACTACTTTTCCTTCAGAATTTCCCCATGTTTGTGCGACCCATATCGGTAGAGTTCCAGATTATTCTCACAGTAATGAAAACCAAGAATCATCCATACACATGGCAGACTTAGTTCAAAGTCATTTTTATTCAATCAAAGCATCTCTTGCTTATGGTCCAGCCAGAGTCTTGTCTTGAAACTCAATGGAGAATCTATTGTTGATGCTAAAAATGAAGGCTATGCCATGAAAACCTTCCAAGATTAGAGATTTGGAGTCTATTTACAAACAATGTCAATGTTAAAACCATATGAATCAAACCACAAAACATCAGATGTGTCACTGTAAGTGAAGATTGGTGTAATATGTCAACAGAAAGATTTAATAGATTTTCTCACTTCAAATACAAAAAATAATGATAATTTCAAGACTAAGAAAACACCTTGCGGTTGATGAATGAGTGAAATAACGAAAGCCAAGAGTCCAAATAACCCTGAATATGGCATTTGGTTCACGTTCAAACTAATAACCTTATTCAGCACATAAAAAAAACTTTTTCTAGAAAATTTACTGAAGAACAGCCCGTCAAACCAAATAGATTAGTGGCTTGATCATCACTGAGGATTCAAATCCATGTTGATCTGATGTATGGGTTTTTACCAGTCAGTAGACCGTGGCACCAACAAGGCAGTTCAAAGTGCTTTACATCATAAAAACCCCTTAGTGCACATGCATTAATAAATGTTTCCAAGTTGCCAGTAATGTCGATCCAATATTCTGTTTTATATTCTCTAAAAAGCACACATTTGCTCAAGCCAGAAAGCATTTACATATCATCCCTCCAGCAAGTTCTGGGTTTGCCCCAAGGTTTCCTTCCTCGGAGCGTGCCTGGAAAACCTCCAAAAGGAGAACCCTGACCAGAAGACCAATCAACCTCTGCCAACACATTTAGTTACGGAGGAGCGATTGCCATACTTCAAGCTCCCAAAAATGAAAGAAAATGTTCTTTCTAGCAGTTCCAATCCAGGATCTCGTTTTTCTGTCATTATGTATTATGACGATATCGGTGAGGATGAGAACGCAGACAGAATGCTAAATTCAGTTTTAAACAAATTGAGTGTCAACACTACTGCGGTCAGCACCTCTTTCCATTTGTCCGTCTTCTGTTTTCATTTTCAAATAGGATTACGTTGTTTGCATGGTAAAGATGAAGCCGTGTGGTTTCTGAAACAGAAACCCTGCCTTGCATCACTCCACCTATAATTTTGCTGGTTTGAATTAAGAAACAAAATTTCCAAATAGAAAGCGAACACAGCCGACCACGGTCAATAGAAATATGTTTCTGGTTGGCTTGATAATAGAGCTTTTGCTATGGTGTCTCTCCAAAGTTGTTATGATGTTAATAAACTGGTGTCTGGCCAATCAAAATGGCCCACTTTATTTCAAAAAAGAACAAAAGGCCAGCAAAATAAATAAATAAAATAACAAAGAGTCAAATAATAACACTTGCATTGCAAAAGGTTATTGCAGTGGGCAGGAATGACCCTCTGTGCAGGATTTTTACAGCAGATAGAAAAATAGCTTCTTTCTGACAGCACCTTGTTAATATATTGATTTCTAAGCATATAATATTAAATAAACTATTTTCTTTTTTTCTCTTAACCTCAAATTGGTTATTGCAGTCCTTTAAGCTTACTCTATGGGGTTTTTTTAATTGTACGTTATAAATTTGCCTTCCTTTTTATGTTATTCATGTAGTGTGTTCTTCCTTGGATATTTAAGGAATGCATAAAATTGAAATCGAAGAGATCAGATGAGGTGCTTACCTGGAAGCTCCACATACAGCCAATTCTCTACCACAAGGATGGATGGAAATTGAGAAATGAATATTTGAAACGCTATATCTAATTGCATTGGTTCACTTATTTACACTGGTAAAAACAAATATCTCTTTCTCAGTGTCGCTGTTTGGAATTTCTTCAGTTTTTGATTTTGTGCAAACCCAGACTTCAATAGAAAGACCAGACTTTGGTCTGTTAGTAGATTTGGGCCACAAGACATCTTGTATGTGTCAGCTGCTTGTTAGTGGTGGCATCACGCCACCATCTGCCCCACCCAAATGATTTTCCTGAAAGACTGTCCTGAAAGACAGAACACAGTTTTGTGATCAAACCCAAGCTTCGGAGTTGCTTGCTCTGCTACAGCCGCCATCCTTTGCTGTTTGATATCAACTTGGCATTTGGAAGCGTGCTGATATATGAAACAGTGAAACCAATTCCACAGGGAGTTCCTTAAAATAGAGGAAGTCTTTTATTTGCTGTCTCCTTATTCTGTGTCTCCTTCTTTGTATGGCTGCTAATTACAACACAAGCAGCTGTTTTCCTGCACTTCCTGCCATCACACATTTGACATTCATCTCTCTGTGTGTTGCCCACGTATGCGTGCGCGGGGACATGTTCGCACACACAGAGACAAGGCGGCGCAGAACATGTTGCTGCATATTTATAACACATTAAAAACGGTGAGAGGCATGATGAGCTTGCCATTTCCAAAGCCGAGCTGCGCTGCGCTCAAGACATTGCAACGGACAGAACGTTCATCCAGGAGAAGAAGAGGAGTGGACAAACACAATCTACTTGGGAATGTTAGCAATCTTCCAGCCCCGAAAAACCATTTCCCTTTGTCAGCTGCATTCTATACGACTCTGCGTGAAACTTGTAGATGGGAATGGGAATGCAATGCATCAGATGAATTTTAAATGTGCCCTGGAATCAGCCCATTAGATTCTTAACTATGCTGTGGAGAGAGAACAGGAACAAAAGGAAGCGTTTCATTTTTATTTCTTCAAGAGTAGGCCATTTGCCTTTTATGTCATATTCCCTCTTCCTCTCCTTCACAGCTTGCAGTAAAAAGCCACTGAGACACCATAGTGTTAAAAAGCATCACTTTCAGCAGCAGTCTCTTTTTTTCTCTCTCTCTGTTATGCATCCTAAGTTGATATTTGTACTTCAGTCAGAGGCCACAGTTGCCATTAAAAGGCAACTTACTTTCAGAGAATCCCGCATTATGTTCAGTTCTGGTGGTAATCGACAGTGGGGGATGAATGAAATGGAAAAATTGGGCTTGAAAGAGATGGTTTTGTGGGAATCAGGACTATATTAATGAAATGAAAATTGTGAATCATTTAATTTCCGTTTCATAGCTGGGTGCTACTTCATGTTGCTCTGCTTCACTAAACACCAATAGGACACACTGAGGATTGTGGGTTGAAAAGTGAGAAAACGTGGAAAAAACAAAAACAAAACGTGTCGCTCATATGTCATTTTTGCGAAGGCGCTGGATGTTTGCAGTTTAATGTTATGCTAGCGTCACTGCATCACTTTCTTCAAGAGGGAATTTATGTGTGACTGTGTCCTGGAAACACATGAGGAAAAACAGCAGAGCAAGCTGCAAAGACTGAGAGAGTTGCACATTTAACACTGTGGGGGAGTGAGTCTGATTATTATGCACAACATGAAAAAAAGGAAACACATTTGATCCACTCAGTGTGCTACAACATCATCGCCTAAATGAGCCATCGAGAGATTTGGTTCTTAATTAATTTCTTTTTATACATACATATATATATAAAGCAGGATTTATCTCGAGACAGCTTGGATTAGTTCCGCTAGTATTGACAGTCCTCCACGCTCCTTTTTGGATGAGCTCTATAAATACACAGCTCGCAAAACAAGGCAGTTTTTTTCTTTTTTCTTTTTTGAGTTGACAATGTGTTTTTTACACTTATGAAATGCTTTATTTATCAATATTTGATTTAATTTTTTCTGTTTGGCTGTAAATCTTGAGATTTAGACAAAAACACCAGAATTCCTCTCAACATGATATGATCCCATCTTGTTGTTGTTTTTTGAGCTTTAGGACAATATCTTTGAAACAACAAATTAAAGCTACCAAAATTGCCATTCATGTTTAAAGAATATATCTAATGACTATGCATATGCCTTTCACTCAGCATGTGCACAAATGTAATTATACTGCAATACTTAATGTGACAAGTACCAATTGTCTCTCTGGAGAGGCAGCAAACAGGAACTCAATTGATCGTTCAAGAGTTGAAGGATGCGTGTGCTGCAGAATTAAAGCTGTACAACCAGAAGTGTTCATTGGTTTTTCTATGTTACTAGTGAGATGGTGTTAAAAAGTGAGCAAAAAGACTGGAAAACCAGCTGCTTATGGCTGGCAGGTCAAGCCAAATGATAAGGCAGAGATTCTAAAGTTTGGTCAAATAAAAACCAGCTTCTCTAACAAATACAAATAAATTATGAATAGATTAATATAATGAATAAGTCCTCCTCTCGATGGGCTTTCATCTGCTTGTTCTAATTGAACAATTTTAATTTCACGACTCTAAAGGTGAAGTACCACACAGACAAAAGGCAAAAGATGTTCAAAACATTTAAAGGGGTGTTAGATGGGCAGCTTGTTTCTAGTGACCCCTGCTGGATAAAAGTCCAACAGCACATGCCATAAAACTTACATTTTAATTGATTTTAATAATCTGACTAATCATCGCAGTGTTAGTAAGTTCTCGTAAGTGAGATATTTTAGGAGAATGTTATTTCTTGTGAGGCACTCTTAGCGTTTGCTTAAGAACTAATAAATAAATAGATTAAGACCCTGATCCTTAAAGATTAAAATGGTGAGATGGGGATTTTACACTGACTTATAGGCCTGGAGCCTCTCTCTGCAGCTTTAAATTGTCAAGCTTAGCTTTAGCCTTTTTTGTGTTTTTCCATTTAAATGTCATCAGCAAGTTTATGAAATCCACCTTTATTCCCCCACTTACTTTGTGTACTTATAAAACAGCCTTTAAAATTTTACAAATTCTTTTATGTTAAAAATTAAACTTCTGTGTATTCTATTGGAATAATATAAACTGACACAAGTGCTCAAGGGGGACGTGAAAGGAAAATGATGTTGCTTTCAACACTTTTTCTAATCAAAATCTGAAAAGTGTGGTGTGCATATAGATCTAACTCATCTGAGTTTGAACTGTGGAACACAAACGTTCCGCTGCAATGCAAGAGCAACTACTGAAAACAAATATTTTGCCTATTTTCATGTGCAAAACTCCTCCGGCTCGGTCACAACGGACCATGGAGATTACTCTCCTGCTGGAAGCTGAAATTCTGCACAAGCCTCAGATCTTTTTACTTTAACAGACTTCCTTCCAGGATTGGCCCGAATTAATCTCCATCCTTCTTTACACCAGCTCCGACCACTGTCTGTCCCTGCTGAAGAAAACCATCCCTGTAACACGATGCTGCCGCCGTTTCTTCTCTGTGTCTCTTGTATCCCTAAATACCTTTCATCAAACTCCAAACATGAGTTCTTTTGGCATTCTTTCAATAAAGGCATTCTTCTAGCCAGTCTTCAGTGAAGAATATATTTGTGAAGTGAACGGCCAGTAGTTGCCTTCAAAATCAATATACAGTACCTAAACTAGATCGCTTCTTTCTTTCAGATTGTGCTTTTTCCACTTGAACTGCAGTTCAGCCCTCATCTCTTTCCATCATTTACTGTACACATGGAAAAATAACATGCGCATGCCTGTCCATTGTATTTCAGTCTGAACGTTCCAGCTTGTGTTTGTCTTAAGACGGCAACCTGCTGCTGACCCCATGTCCTCCTACGTCTTAGTGAACATCTCAGTTGTCGGATTGCTCACCACTCTGACTCACGACGCGCTCCATGGTCTTTGTTAGGTGATATTATCCTCTGTTTCATTTTGTTTTGTAGGTTTGAGAGAAATGTGACCTTTTGAAGGTCAAATTTGACAAACCATCAACTTCCTGCCGTTTATAATTATTGATGATGATACCCTTTAATTCTTTGCTCATTTTTAGAAGAAAAAAAAATGATCAGCTGAAATGAAAGGAAGAGACAAAAAGAAGAGCTGAACAAAGGTTGCATATCTGAGGTCCTCTGCTGAGCTGTTTGACCCTCCTCCCTGAGCAGCCACCAGGTCATCTTTCAATAATCCAAAAGATGTTAAAGAAATACATTATTAAGCACAAAATTCAATTGTGCTACCACGTTGAGCTGCTGAGTCTGCAGAGAACTGCAGCACAGCTCAATTTAAAGACTTTGACCTGCAGGAAGCTGGTAATTGAAGCACACAGGCGAAGAGGAAGAAGAGACACCTGCCCAGATTGAGATCTCATTTTTTATTTAGTTCATTTTAGCTCTGTTCAACTGTGCTGGATAATGACAAAAAATAAAACAAAACCTGACTTGAGGGGAGAACAAAAAAAAAAAAAAAGAAAAGAAGAGAGGCATCTGTATTTGTTCGTTCTACTGAAATCATTTCCAATGCTACCTTCCGAACCTTGATGAGAACTGATTGTGGCACATTTGCAGCGGAGAGGAAGAGGTGGATTTATTTTCGGCCGTGAGTCATCTGCTGCAAAAGAGACGCTATTCTCAGACAACAAAAGCCCGGTGGTTACATTAATGTCCTGCGGACAATCATTCATATCCATTAAGATAATCTTTAACTTCTGAGGAAGGTCAGAGCCTCTCCTTTAACAAAAACCAGGGTTTGTCATGCAGACCGTGTCTGTCACAGTTCACCACAGAAATTAATTGCTGTACCTCGGACGGACAAATTCAATAACATGAGGACAGGGTAAGCCTCATTCCCATGCATGGACACACTCAGCCCTCCTCCATCTTTTTTTCTGTGCTGGTATTTTTCCTGGGGACTCGGCTTGTTTTCGCTTTGGAAGCGTCTCAGATGTATATGTCTGATTTGTTTAAGCATGCGATGGGTTCGTATATTTGAAGGCCAGATGGACAGCAAGGAACAGCCCCAATCCTCATCACCAGACACATCAGTCCTCAGCCTGTGAGGAAGGGAGCGGGTCAGAGACATTCCACTTCATGGCAGAGGGTGATGGATGTCAGGGAAACTCTGATGCCATGTCGGGCCTGCTGACATGTTTTGTCTACGTTTTAAACAGACCAAACTGATGGCAAAGAAATTGTGACTCTTCAAAATAGACTCTTCAGCCAGACCTCTATGCTTTCTTTTTTTTTTTTAATTGTTAATAAAAATAGAACCCTCACTGCTCACCGAAAACAAAAACCTCAAACCTTTAGTTTCTGTGAGGTTGGAATAAAAAATATATTTCCCATCTTCATCTTTTTCCATTTTCGAACATTTTTGAAAAAGCTCCAGAGAGCCACTAGGGCAGCGCTGAAGAGCTGTGGGTTGCTAAAGGGAATGCTAGTTGCTGACTAGGCTGCTAGTTAAGGCAATGTGTTGTCCTATATTTTCTTTGAGGGTATCTTGATCACCATCCAATTATCTCTGCTATATCTTCTTCTGTAGCTTCCCTACAGAAGAAAAAACTTTCCCATATCATGATGTTGCAACCGCCATGTTTCACTTTAACAATTTTTTTTTATTATTTTTTTATAAACTTTATTTATTACAATAAACAACCATACAATTGTACTGTGGATATAACACAAAAAGATATTATTGTGTGAGTCCAATGGTTTTAAAAGGATTTTTAATGAAACCCTAGATGTGCAACCTATTGATAGTGAACTAACAAAACAAACATAAACGCTCCACCCACTGAGAGCTATCTCAGATAAACATTAACATTTTGACCCATATCCTGTACAAGAGCTTTAATTAGCAAAAGTAGAATTTGATCACTTTTTAATATGACGCTGTCTACATCCACTGCTGTAACGCTTAACTCATGCTTCATTCTCACTCAATTTCATATCATGGAATTATGTATTTTTAAATGACCTTAATGTTTTTCGATATTGAACAATATCAGATGACAAAATATGGCATATAATTGTGCCGACTAAATTATTAAATTGTTCCAGAGGATGGGCCGGCCAGAAAAAGTGTGGAGGGAAAAAAAACAGAATCAACTACACTGAAGCTTCAATTACAAAGTCATTTGTTTTGATTTTCTTTTATGATGCCATTACTCTGGTTGTAAATGACATTGAGGTGTGAATTTTATGTCAGCAGCATTAGAGAGATGTAAACTGATAAAAATGCTGACATGTTCAATACTGCTGTAATTTTTTCAATGCTTTTTAAAATTAACTTTTAAGATTGAGCACTTGTTTAAGAAAAACCTTGCACTGTGATAAATGCATAAAAAACAATTTATCTCTATATATCTGAGTGAATGCACTGATTAAAATTATCAATCAAAAAATATACTTTATGTATATTTGCACCCCAAAACAGACGTGTTAAGTACCATTGCGCTTTACTTTAGTCATTTTAGTTTAGTTTATAAATCTACCACCAGGGGGCATGTTGGAGATTTTCCCCAGCCCACATTCACTCCTGCTGTTTTCTGAAGTCTCTTGACGCATCTTGAATTGAGAAGTTTATCAGCACTTAATAAAGGAGACTTACAAACTCTTCAGAATAATCTGCGTGTTCTGTAGTGGCAAGATTTAAGGTTGCTATGATAATTAGCTGAATCTATGCATAGCAGTATTATGACTCTTGTGTGATGCATGAGCTCATGAAAAAGACTTCTGAAGGAGTGTTTCTAGCCTTCGCATATGATGAAGTCATTGGCCTCAACATTGCTGTGCAGTCATTGGGTTGTTTTATCTCTCGTTCTGTAACCAAGTAGATTATCAAGCTATGCGATTGGCATTATCCTCTCCCTGTAAAAGCCTTATAAAACTGTAAGCTGTGTTCTGCTCAAGGCTTTTTCTCCTGACTGCGTCCAATGACCAGAGACTTCAAATAAATACCAATTAAGAATATATTCTTTCTCTGGTTCTTGAAACAGTTTTGCCTCACTCTTTGTTGAAGGAAAATTTAAACCGTACAGAATAAAAAGCATGTATTTTCAGAGGTAGATAACCATCAATAATCAATGAATAGCTCAGGATAATGAATTTGTCTAATGCCCATAAGGTAACAACATACCCAGACCAGACCGATTCCTCTAAATACTGCAAATGTTTAAATAGGGCTGTCACAATATCACTCACTGATGGGCAAAGACAGCAATTTGTTCTGATTAAAAGTTAACTACTGAGTCTATGCTGATGATTTATGAGGTCATTAGAATCTTTTACTAAGACAGGCGTTGTAAAACAAACAATAGCCGGTGTATGATCAATAGATGATGTGTGATTCATTATGGTTGCAGTGTAATTAACAGTTTCAAGGCAGATTTTTAACATTTGTTGCTTTCAGGTTGATGTTTGCTGACTGAAAAACAACAACAAAACAAGCTTCCCTCAACAGCAGTAATGGTTTTTACGATTACATCATCTTTGAGAAGATGTTTACGCACTGTTGTAAAGTGTGCCTCTCTTATTATACTGTCTAACGGATGATTTAGCTTTCTTTATTCAAAGCTCAGACAGACACACTGGCGTTTCTTTGCCTCTAAGAGTCGAGCAGTTGAGAAGTTTCTTCAACGTTCTGCCATAAATTTTTACAATCAGAAAAATCAAACGTAATCTGAGATGGAACAAAGTGCAGTTCCATATTTACATCCTTGCTAAAAGTTTTGATTACACTTTGAAGAACCCATCTGAAAAAAGTGAATCAGACCAAAATCAACTTCAAAAATTCAAAATTCGTGTTTCTGGTAGAGTATTTGTCCATTTGAGTTTGCTGCTGTAGGTGCATTGGGCTCTGGGGCTGTTTTTTTTTTTTTTTCTTTGTTTTCTTTTTTTTTCATTTTGTGATTGCATTATAATTGCTAAGGATTCTTTTCTAAAAGCTCATTAGGCACACTTTGAAAACCTGCAGCTTCTTGTCGCCTGAATATTCAAAGGCGTTCTAATGACTGTGCCACAGCAGCAGAGTTTACTGTCTTATGATTGCTTCCTTCCTGATTCAAGGCCATGCACAAGCAGTCAGAGATGGGCTCGAGTGCACTGCAAAGTATTACCTGATAAGGAAAGGAGACAGCGGTATTAGTGAAGGAGATACAAGTGAAAGTGACTGAGAGAAAGAGCAGAAACCAGCTAAGCTTGTTTATCTTTTTTTCTTTTTTTTTCTCGCCAACTCAAATAAGACACTCTTTATGTTTACATGCTAACAGCACTGCATGACAGAACATGATCATTAGGCTTGAGTTCCCAACATTTGAGTTTGTTAGTTATTCGGGCAGCAAATAAGTAGAATACTTTGCTTAAAACAGCAGAATCTGTAAAAGTCCAAAAGAAAGCAGAATTCTTCAAAATAATCTGTACATTTTATTTAAAAAAGAAAACAACATAAAAATGTCTTTACATACATAACGTACAGTTTTTAATTATGTAACAAAATACATAATTAGGAACAGTGGTGCACTAACATCAGAGCCAGAGTGGACCCTACAAAGAGTTTGATTTCCAGGTGACATTATTTATCAAATAAATAGCAGTAAATAAATTGTGGAGAAGAGATGCAGCAGCTCAGTTCACTTATGCCTCTGGCTGGCACAACATGATTTAAAACTTGCGTTTAAAATCACATAGAAAGTTAAAAAATGCATACACAGCATTTGAAGGGTTGTTCTATAACAAAATATACGACATGTCATTATGTTAGCTCCAACAAGCGTTGAGGACTCGTCCAAGTGTGAACTTCTGAGTGACATCAGGCTTTTCTGACCCGGATTTGCGGGATGCGATTGTTTCTATTTGACTTCAAGACCCGAATTTTCCCATGGCTTCTGGTTTTCTTAGGTCCTGAAATAAAAAAAAAGAAGAAAATGTCGAGGATCTTGTTAGTGTAGCTCACATGTCTTATGATAGCTGAATTTCTGAAACCAAACTAGAAAAACAGGACCTCTCAGAGAGAGATTTTGTCTGGTGTTCTCTAGGTCATATGATAACAACTGGCTTTAGGATTGGATTTTGGAGGTCAAGGAGAGAATGTTTTCAGATGCTGGGCATTTTTAAACCCTACTGATAGTCAAATCATCTGAGCTGACTTTACTCTTCTTCCCTCTGACTGAATTCAAACCAGAGCGTAGGTCAGAGAGGCGCTGCTCTGATGAATGCTTTAAGCTAAACTGTGGATGGTGAAACTTTCAACACACGCGAAGCTAATTCACAATTTCACACCTTGAACGCACACGTCCACACAGCTCTCCCGTGACACAAAGTTGTTGCTGCTTCCTCCGCAGCCCGAGTAGATAAACTCCTCGCACTTCTTGGTGGCAGTGTTGTAATAGTACCGAGTTATAGAGGCTGAACACTTCCCTTTGTCCAGAGGGTCCAGACAGAGCACAGGGAGACCTGTGAAACACACACACACACACAAAAAAAACATAATTGAGTTGGCTGCCAATTGTAACATGCGTTCCATTTTATATTTAATCTACGAAATCTTATTAACTTTTTTTGGGACTGCAGTACTCCAGGCAAGAGGGGAGGTCTTCAAAGCGATTGCTGTTGCCTCCACATCCCCCCCAGAAAAAGGACTGACACTGCATAGTGGTCATGTTGAAGAAATAGCGTTGAAGGAGACCACGACAATAACCGTCCTCTTTGGGAAGCCTGCAGATTTGAGGAACCTCTGTAAGGAAGAGTGAGAAAAAGAAGAAAAAAAAGGAGCCTTTTTTAGAATTTAAATCACAGAAATACACACAAGTATATCAGATATCTTACTAAAAGAGCAATGTGAGGATCTCTGGAGGTTTCACGAAAGTGATAGAAAATGCCATCACAACTGAAAGTGACTTTAGAAGGCATTTGGTCGTGCTGTAATTTATTCAGGGGTATCTGGATAAAACCAAGAACTACACATAGGGGATTCTTAAAAAGTATTGACTTTATGAGGTTCTTTCACGTTAAAAACTGAAAAGTAAATTGTGATTTTGAGGCAAGCTGCTCACACACGATAGTTTTTCATGAATTTTAACAGTTTGAAATGACTTTATTGGTCTTACTTGGGATTCTGAAGCATGCCTTTTGGCATGCCTCAAAACTTTTGAAGTTGTTGGCATTTCCCTGGCAACCTCCATAACTAAATTCCTCGCACTTCTGGGTGAAGGTGTTGTAGTAATAGCGGTCGATATTTGCTTTGCAGGGACCATTCTCCCCTGGAAGCAGACACGCGGCTACAAAAAAAAAAAAAAAAAAAAAACAACAAAAAAAAAACCCATCAAGTTATTATTGCAAAAATATGCAAAAAACAACAACAACAACAAAAACACACAAGTCACGTGACAGACATCGTTTTAAAACTTCAACTTTCGGTGTAAACATGTTACCTTGACTTCGTGTCATCGCCTGGCTGCTGGAATGCGACGCAAATAACGTAAAAAACGCAAATAAAGCAAACTCCATTGTGCGAGCAGAGATTAGTCTTTGCCCCCCCACCTCTATCACTGACCACCCCACTCAGTTCAGGCTTTATAGCCACGCAGAGCTTCCCACGGGAGGTGGAATTTAAGGGCGGGGTCGAGGATGTTGTGACTCATTTCAATACAGACTACATCAGTCATTAATAAATGTGACATAAGAGAAGTTTTGGCGTCGCAATATTTGCGCAGAGTGGGGTTAAAGCTGTGACTAATGCTATATTCAATCAAACTGAGGAAAACAATAAATATCTCTGAGTAAGGTGCCGATGATGATAATAAGCCTATTAGTAAGAAAATATGAAATATTGATTAGCAAATATAAAAATAAATGTTAATATATTACATTATGTCCTGCTTTACCAATTAGACTGTAGTTATACACAACTCTGTGTATTACCATTCAAAGTCAATATTAATCACAATTTGTCAACGTTATTATTAATATCAATAAAAAATCTCATGTTGCCCCTAATTCCATTTCCAATACATTAACAAGTGCTTTTGTGCTCATGTTTTGACAAAGCAAAGGGGAAATTATTTTTCAAATATTCTGAGATAAACAACCATTAGATGCTCAAATCGCTCATTCATTACTTTTATGTCATTTTTGAATGAAAACTATCAACCTCCTGTTGATATTTATTACATTTCATGACAACAAATTATGAGGAGGATATAGGAGACTACTTTAAGTAATATGTTGTCAAAACAAAACTAACAAAAATGCAAAGGTATGAAACAGTAAAAGGGCAAGAAGACCAGCCTGTGATATTGCTGACGGAAGTTCAGTCCTTAAGGGAGAAGGTGGATGACTAAGGGGAAGGTGAGGTCATCACCATGGCAGAGATCAATGAAGTTGCTGAAAACGTCCCTCGAAAAATATTGCATTAATTGGATGAGATTGACCAAAAATGTTGAAGATGACACACATTATGAGAAAGTCATGATGATGGGTCTGCGTAATGTCTCTGAGTGGGCTATAGGACAACACCCATAAAGTGACAAAACAGGGATGTGGTCCCAACATTTCCCTGGAAAAGTATATTTTAGGATGCTGGAAAGGCGATTTCTACCAACTGTTGAAAACAAGAATGGCTCTTTTTTTTCAAGGCCATCCAACTGTTGACCAGACCTTCACCCTTGCAGAGTTGCCTTTGGGATCATGGGGGTCTGGTTTTCCAGTTCACATATGTCTTGTGAAACTGAAGAATGCTTTCAACCGTGCCCTGGAGGCATTTTGTCAGTGATATAACTGGGCTGCTATAATGGTTTTGTGCCCCTTTTATTGATATATATATATACCTTAAACCTTTTCGGCTCAGTGAAATGACCAAACTAACATTGTTAGACTATTTTTAGACTCCTGTTCTCCCAACCCAGAAATGGAATTAGACCAGAGGATACTTAGTAACCCTGAAGAGGAACACCTATCTTACGTACTCTAGATCAACATCAGATACTTTTTCTTTCCAGAAAAAGTATCAACTGTTGATATTTTCCTTTGGTTTGTTACTTTGTCTGAATTTCCTTTTAAATCCTGCAAAGCACTTTGTATTGCCTTGTTGCTGAAAATCTGCTATATAAATAAATTTACCTTTACCTTGACCTTTACTGATATAACCAAAGAAACTCATCCTGGGCATCCAATTTAGCAAGTTTCTGGTTGCTTTTGTTGCTTTTGGAAGATGATACGGTTCTGTTGACATCTTCAGGGCACGACCCTCACCATGAACTGGAACATCTGATAGCTGAATGTGAAGCAGCTGAGATAATTTGGCTCTTCTAAGTCTGAGGCTGGAAAAAGGTGGATCGCTTTCTCATGCCTGGAGACTCAAGTGCTTTGCTGTCTTGTTCAAGAAATATGATTATGTGGAGCTGAAGAAGAAAAAAGATAAAATGAACAAGAAAATATAATTTCCCAGTCCGTCTCCAATCAGACCCTTTCCTGTGGTCATGAGATATGGCTCAATACCAGTGAAAATGAAAAAGTGCCATACCATCATGTCCAGACCAATGACGCGTCTCCACCTTGACAGGTAAAGGCTAAATACAGATTAGCCGTCTTATCAAAATGACCTAATACATGAACACCACCCACTACCCCATATATCTGACTCTGAGGAACCTTTGGTCAAACATGCTCAAATTTTGATTTAGTCTGTAATAAACAGTTTACAGATTAAAATACTTCTACATCAATACTGATCAAACAAACACCTGCGAGAAATCCTCTCCTTCTTTAATGCTGTTCCAGAATAACTGACATGATCATTCAGTGGGCCCTTGTTTTAATCAGATTAGCAGATTAGAAATGTTGGTGCGGATTACTTTATAACCCAGATTGAGGGAGAGGAGAGGGATTCTTCAGTGGGATTTTGGTGGTGGAGGACCGCTGCCTGTGAGCATTCGTGAGTACCCTCTTTTTCTACAGGTGGACTTACGCTATGGTTGAAATGTTACTGAGAATCCTCAAGCAATGATCTCGTGTTTGTCATGTTGAGTGAGCATCATGTTGGTTGAACTTTTTCATTTCTTTTATAGAGAATGCCTGTCATAAATGTGGATGACCTGACGGACAAGGATAAGGCTGTGATGGAAGTAAACCAACTCAAAATTGAAGTGAAGCTTGAGAGGTGGTTGGTAAGTTTTTCTCACCCCTATTATTTCTACTTATAATTTCTGCATGATGATGAATTTAATCTAAACACACAAGTTTGCAATTCATTTATTATAAAAATTTCATAAACTCACATGTCCACATACCTGTCTGATCATTTTAGACATCTAAATGCTGTGAGGAAATCAAGGAGTACATTCAGGCTGGAGTGGATGAGGACACCCTCGTCAAAGGCATTTCAGAGGAGAAGAACCCCTTCAAGGAGAAAGGTGGCTGTGTCATCTGCTGAAATGGACCTGAGGAGCTTTTCCTATCTCAGATTAGTAGCCAAGGACAATCTCCCTCCCCTCGTAAAGTGGATTTGCAGACTGAGAAGACTAGAAGGACACGATAAAGACAGGAGTTATACAACTGCACGAACTGCCCTGTAAATGAATTCACCATTTTTGGAGGGCAGATTTGTAGCCTTATAATTTCACCCTTTGAACAGATGCAATAAATAAAAGATTTTGGTCTGCACGCGTTCCAACATCAATGCTTCCCTCTCATGTCATGTATATAGTCTGAGTAAATGGGTCTGTGTGTTGTTTCATGCAATGAAGCAACTGTCATTAAACGTGCATGTTGATAACTCAGACTGTCTCTGTGATTACCTTTGGGGTTTTTCAAGTTAGCCCACAGCAGCAGATGTGCCACAGATTTGTCGTAATACTACCAGCATTATGGACATTATATACATTTGTAGCATTATCAAAGAAATGTGTATTTTATTATTATTAAGGTGATGATGATATTATTGCTTGACAGTAAAAACATAACTAACTTTTGCATTTCTTTCTGTAGTGCATAATTTTGAAGTTAAGGTCAAAGGACACAAATTACAGTATTCAGTGATTTATTAGATAGATAGATAGATAGATAGATAGATAGATAGATAGATAGATAGATAGATAGATAGATAGATAGATAGATAGATAGATAGATAGATAGATAGATAGATAGATAGATATCATAATTTTAAAAAAATCAGTTTTCTACCCAATTACCTAACTGTAATCGAATAATAATACAATATATATATATATGAATGAATATTTCCTTAAGTCATGAATCTGAATGAAAAGACAGATTTCTAGTACTTTTAGTTCACTGATTCCCACTAACAGTTTTGTACACACAAACCAATTTGCGCATGCGCAAAAAAACAGAAAGCCGAAAGTTAACAATAATGGCGCTGCGAGAAGGAGCCCTGCGCGTAAAGATGCTGTTCTGCAGCCGCACTTTGTACAAATTCGCCTCTTTTTCAGGCGCTCGCTTGCTTTCTACGCATGGGTCCTCTCAGTCTGTGTCGCCCAAGCCCTCAGAGGTCGCGGACGACCATTTAATCTACACACAAGAGCACTTTGCGTTGAAGGAGGCCCTCAGGAAGGTACGCAGGATTGCTAACATCCTAGTTTTATCACAGTTAACCTAAAGGGCAGGGAGCAAGTCAAAGCTGACATAATAGTGTGACTACTTTGGATGTGACCGTCAAGTGTTTTTCTCTGTCAAAGGCAGAGAAAACCAAAGCTGAAAACTAGGTGAGAGGTCAAAGTTAGCTTGTTTTGAGTCCTCCATTGCTTGATTGTGTTTATATTTGCAGCCTCGCTGTTCTTCACTGCATAGAAATAAGCTAAATATTTTCTGAAGGTAGTTTAACAAGGATGTTTTTGAGTTGAGGAAGGAGCAACACGGAGGCTGCACAGTTCAACAGACACAGTCACAGTCTGACAGCCGCTTCTCATGACCCTCGTCTTTGTTTCAGCTGCTGCTGCTGACTTATACCATATCTATCCACCTGCAGGAGTCCTCTAACCCCTGCATGAGTTGGGACTCCTCTAACTCATGCAGGGGTTAGAGGACTCTGCATTGCTTCTGCTGACTTATATCTATCCACCTGTCCACTTACCTCCTGCATGATTACGTAATTCTATATCTTTCTATTTCCAGAACATGACATGAAACATGCAGGCAATGCAGGTTGAGGTCTGAATGTGTTGAGGGTGATTCACCAAACTGAATATTTATTTATACTTAGCACATCTGTGTGGTTTCTCTTAAACTTGGCTATGTATGCTAACTTGAACTGACATTTTAATTGCAATGTAAAAGGCAAGCTAAGTAGTTTGGATGCAAAGAGACTTTTTTTTCATATATATATAAAGAAAAGGTTTGAGGTTTTGGTGTTTTTCGTATCCAACTTTTTCAGGTAAGGATGTCTTTGATAGAAGGTTTCATGGATGTCATAAAATAGAGTGAATT
The DNA here is from genome assembly GCA_922788865.1 of Poeciliopsis turneri. Lineage (NCBI taxonomy): Eukaryota > Metazoa > Chordata > Actinopteri > Cyprinodontiformes > Poeciliidae > Poeciliopsis > Poeciliopsis turneri. The sequence goes on from CAKLNU010000065.1 coordinate 218,236, forward strand.
TCTTCAATCTGCTTATATTGTCTGCAAATTAGGCTTTCCAACTATACATTTTATCCACCAATAGGAGCTCAGTTTAATAAGTTCATTTTAGTTCAACAGTTCAACTGGTCCTAACAGGAATAGAGCCATGCACAGTTCAGTGTAATTTTATTATGCATATAAATCAGCCTTTTGTGACTTTTATAGTTGTTCAAGATGTGCCTATACTTTCTGACACATTATTATTGCTAATTATTTTTCGAAAGAAATAGGTTGACAACTCGTAATCAACGTGAGTCTTTTTACATTTATTTTACCAGACAAAAAATGGAAATGGACTTCAATAATAGCAACAGGAGACCCAGGGGGAAGGAAGCAGAAATGTGGCATAAAGTAAAGGGAAGTTTTTTTTTTTGTCTGACTAAACCTTTATTAGTCAGACAATAAAGGTTCTTTCTTCCTCTTTTTTTTGTTTTAATTAAAGAATGCCGGAAGGCTGAAAATAATCCAGCACTGGGAATATTGGGAAGAATGTAAATCTGAAAAAGGAAATCCAGAACAATAAGATGGCAATGCAGGAAGGGGACATTGAGTAAGAATGCTTTATTTAAAAAAAATTACTATAGAGTAGTGTGTTTATAAATTACTTACGATTATTGTTGGAGGAAATCCCCAGTTCATGCTGAAGGTTACAGTCACAGAATGCCAGTAAATCTGACATAAACATTAAACCAGGAGCTTTCATTGCCCTTCACATGTCCAGGAACTGGGCAGAGTCAGGATTTTTAATAAAGCAGCTGCTGTGATGAAAGATGAATAACAGATTCCCCCGGCATTATTAGGAAGCACTTAGTCATGTGTTGCTTTGCTTGGATGCAGCGAAAGATTTCCTGCAGCTTATCAATAAGTTCACCATGCATCACTCTTAATTAGGGCAGCAGCGTTTTAAAACTAACCTACACTGTAAAGTAGCCAGCTGTAGGCTAAGTACAAAAAGCAAAGAATATACATCCTGTTCATTAAGCCCTTGAAAACTACTTTGTTTTTAAGGGTTTGAAACCAAAATGATAATAAATGGCATATTTTTTAACAGAAGAAAGTATATTTATTGGTTTTGTTTTAAATAAAGCATTCAGCTCTCATCGTAGAATTTTGTGACAGTCATCATTGCGTACCAATCCATTCTTAGTAATTAATAATAACGCAATGATTGATTAAAACATGTTTGGCAATATTAATATATGTGGTATATAAATATATTCCAGATAAAAATGAATGTGTTTAGAAAAAACATAAAAAGATTACTTCTAAATTATTTTGTCATATTTTGCCATGCTGACTAGGATATTGTACACATATCCTCCAAAACCCCTGAATGTCCAGCCGTACTGTAAAAATATTTTTTAATGGGAAAATCCTTCCTGATTTTGTCATATCCAGACAAAAGCATCGACTTTCCAAACAGAGGATGCTGAAATTATTCACAATGCAACGTTTCTGACCACGTATTACTAAAAGACAGCTCACTCATGTGAAATCTCCCAGCTGTGTAGCACGAAATGACAAAAATGACATTTCTGAGGACATTAGGACATCTAGGGTTACTCCCTGATGACTTTTCTGCTTGAATTTTCAGCTGTCCCTCCCTTTTCCTCCTCAGGATCTGAACTTTTCACGTGGAGTGCAAGTTAAATGAGAGGGTTACCTGTGTTTGTTTTTTTTATATTCCCTTACAATTTGTTCTTTTCTTTTGGCCTAACTGTGACTAGTTGGCTTGGCATCTGTATGTTTTGGCAGTAATAAATGACTGCAGGCACATTTTGCAGTTTTGACAAAAATGTTGACTGCTGTCTGGAGGTGTTGATAAGGATTTATCAAAACATGGAAATAAAGTTATTTGGTTTATTTTTTACAATTTTGGATTCTAGTGGGTTAGCTAGCTTGAAGGGTAAAGCATTAGTTTGATTTTTATAAGTTCTTTTCTTTAACAAAAAGAAAGTTTTACTTTTCTTTTTTTTTCCTTTTTTTTTGTCATCTGCTGAAGTACCAAGCCTACAGTCTCCTGCTTTCCATGTATGCTTGCCAGAAACAATATTACCTTTATAATTGTGATTGTTGTTCCTCCTTTGGTTTCCGTACTGTAACTATCTGCACTTTTTGCAGCAGTAAATATTTCCAAACAGCCTAATTTACATTTCTTTTTAGCCAGAGAAAGTATAGGAACCTTCTTTCACAATGTGCGGCGTTAGGCAACATTTTTTCATATTTTTCCTGATGAAATACTCTTGTTATTCTTACACATCTGTAGTATTTAGTTATGGTACAGACAAATATTTTTTCCTGTTTTGAAGCCATAATTTTGAAAAAAAATAATAACATAACATAATACTGGCATTCAGGCCAGTTTCTACAATGTTGTTACCAATAGTATTCTTTATTTTCAAACAATTATTTATTACCCATACAGATTAGCTTGAACCTTCATTTTTGCTAAAAAATAAAATGTTAAAAAATATGTGTGAGTACATCAAATGTTTTTTTAAATTCTTAACAGTGCATACTGAGCTGAATTATTAAGGTTACTATTTCCCCTTCTACATTTAACAATTCTGTGAAAATCACATTAAAATGTTTTTTACTGTAACTGGGTGAATTCAGATCTGCTGAACGTCAAGAAAATTATTGGCCTCAGACACAATCAGCACTAAAGTACAGATATTAGCCTTCAACGTCACCATTTTTCAAATGCCATGACATTCCCACTTTCCCAGTACTTATTTATGGTTGAAGACTCCCACAGAACCATTTCTGCAGGCCGCATTTGCTGATATGCAGCAGCTTGTCTCTGTCAGTGTTAAAAGGCAGGCTTGAGAACAGAAATATGCCACACAAAAAGCTTGATTAAAAATAACGATGCATGTTTTTCTTGTGGTATTTTCTGTAGCGTGTCAATCCCTTTTAGCTAAATGGATGAGACAAAACATGTTTATGCAGAAAAATCCTGCAAATAATGTACAAATAGCACTTTAATTACTTGAAAAAACGGTTCACACTTAATGCTTAATGTAACAGAGTGACACACATGTCCAAGAAATTGTTATTTGTGCTGCAGCTCATCGACCAGGAGATTAACCCTTATGTGGATCAGTGGGAAGCAGAAGGGAGTTTTCCAGCTCACAAAGTCTTCAAGATACTGGGAAATGCAGGCTTTCTTGGAGTGAACAAACCAGTTGGTAAGTTGGCAGTAGTAGTAACACTGAGACTTTAGAGTTCTAAAATAAATACTTGTTTTGATACTAATATATCAAAAATCTCTTTATGAATGTAGGATTTTTTTTTCATAGGAAGTTTCAAAGAAAAACAGATCCAGATCAAGAAGTTAGTCACAGGAGACATTTAACAAACAGAACCTTTTCCACTGAGTTTACTGAAGTTGATTGGTTGATTTTATTTAAGCAGGACAGTGCATATTAATGGATGTACTATGTTGTTGATGCTAATGCTAATTTCCATCCATAGTCCGGTGATTTTGGAGGTGTGAGCTTGTTGCTATTGAAAACTATTGCATGAGACATAATGCCACGAGAAACGGTGCTCTTGTGTGAGTTACATTGTATTAAATATTGTAGCGGTGCAAACCACTTCAGCAAAATGAAAGCACAATTACAAATTACAAAAGCACTACAACATGAAGGAAAGAACGAAAGCGTTGCAACGCTTTCAGATGTAAAAGCAGATGTGAAAAAAAAAAGCCTGAAATAAATTCAGGTGATGTTGCACTGATTTTCCTAATCCAATCTTACATTTTATACATTGAGTTGGGGAGGGCAAACAAATCCAACACTAAAAGAATTTGACCCATTTTTTTTTTTTTGCCACACTTCTTCAGGCATTTGCTACAAAAGAGAAGTAAAACTGAAGGCAAAGTTTAAAAGAAGATTCAGGACATTCTGCAGACTTGGTCATATTTCAGTTTCAGTGAAATGCAGTGTTGCATCATCCACCAAAGCCATGTATCTTTAATGTTCTGACGAACATTAAAGTCAGAGTGACTTCCAGTTCAAAAGTAAAAGCTAGCTGTAGTCCAATCAGCGATTTCTTATGTCTCCCACTGGGACATACCTCTTCACATTCATGTTGTAGTGCTTTTGTAATTTGTAATTGTGCTTTCAATCAATTTGCTGATGTGGTTTCCACTTCAGGGCCACCGTAATTTCCAGTTTGATCGTTTTCATTTGTCAAAAAATTTGACATCTTCATCTTTACCTGCTAAAGATTGAACACAACTGCAATTCAAATATAGAAAAAGGTTACCAAGAAGTAGCTCGCAATACTCTACACTAAATTATGCTGTCTGCATGACATGCTGAAAGCTAAACTGATGTCTAATTTGTCCAACTACTAGGGGGCTCTCATAGATCGTTAAAATTTGATGTGCAAGCAGTCATTTGGTCCTTGAATCTGAAGAAGCAAAAAAGATAGTGACGTCATGGCAAGAATAACGTACCACGTCTGCTGAACGTTTACAGTGTTACGATGTTAACAACCCTGATCCCAATGCACACGGTCCAATTATTACTGTAACCAATTGAAAGTGTTTCCATGCTTCATGAAGGACTTGATGCTCCACAAAAATCTACTTAATGTTCTTACATTTAAAGCCACAACTCTGATTTCATTTACCTGTTTTTTCAAAGTAATGAAGACCAATAATCATAATTTCAAAGCCACCAAAATAATAGGATTTTTTCTTTTAATCGAGCATATTAAAAACCTATATACAAAATGTTATTTTTTTTATTAATTTTTTTTTGGAATGTTAATAGAAATTGCAGTTTGATAAATATGGGTTTTAATATAATTGAAAAGTCTAAATACAAGCTTTTAATGCTGGGTTGGGATCTGGAGCACTCAACATTCTTGCTGTTGAAAACAACCATTTTTTTAGGAAAGCTGCCATTCTTGAAAATATTTCTCAACACAAGACAGGATGCTGAACCTTTATAAAAATAAAAAAAAAATAAAAAATAGAAGGTTTGATTAGTAAAAAAAATCCCATCTCTTTCCTGTCAAGTATGTAAAAGGAATCTTTGGCACAGAACTGAGTCCATTTGTATCCCTGTGAATTTAATTTGGAGAGCTCTACAAACACGAAACCAGATTAATCATCTACGCCTCAGTTGACATGATAAATGCTCTGTACAGATTCTGTTTGTGAATCTGTTTCAAAAACTCCCTTAATAAATCCTTAACATGTCGGAAGCCTGGAAAATCCTGGTCAAAGCTCAGATGTTGCTTGGAATGATTGCATCTTGAACCCAAAAAGACAGATCGGAAGACCCATCAGTCAAAGATTATAATTTACATGCAGGTTCGCAATTCAGAAGAGTTGGATTCACTTTAAAAAAAATGTTTTGTTGGCTCGAGTGGCCGTTATTTGAAAGTAGTTTGACAGGAAAAAGGGTAATGAGAGAGGGGGAAGACATGCGGCAAATGTCGCCAGGCCAGGAATCGAACCTGCGACCACCGCCACAAGGACTAAGGCCTCAATACGAGGGTCATGCTTTGCCCCTGCACCAATACAGCACCCCTGGATTCAGTTTTTATCTAAATATCTCTGTCACGATTCAAAACACCTGCTTCTGCATGCTTTATAAACCATTGACACTTGCGTATGCAGTGTGGTTATGTCTGAGGTGGAGGAGAGAGTGGAATCAGGACAGTAAAAGATCACTGCTTATGATTTAGATGAATCAAAACTTCTGAATGTGTTGCTAACTATAAGCAGACTTTGTGCTTTTTTGTTCCTGCCTTAACAGACCGATGTCTCATTAACTTTCACCTTTTTCTTATCTTTATGTTTGGAAGAAGATGGCAGCATAAGTCACGGCCTTTGATGCAGAAAAGAACAAAGTATGTCATGGACAGTGTTGGATAGCGAGTTCTGAAGAGAAGATAGCATGGAGAGCCTGTAGGTCGGAGAGGAGGGAGGACGGAGGAATTAAAATGTGCTGAGCGCACGAGCATTAAGCATAAGTTGAGAAGATTAGAAAGGAGGATCTGCCCAGTAGTAGTCTATAGGAGAGATGTACCATATCACTGTCAATATGGTGTAAAAATTAAGTTCAGGATAATCATTTAAAACATAACATTGAAATTTTAGTTGTTTTTAGTCAAGTAGGGATTTATGATCTGGTGTAATAGAGAAGTTATTCATGGAGTAGAATCACAAAAGCACATGACTTACTTTGTTCAAAAGCATCTTTCCATCCATCCATTTGCTACCTATGGCAGCCCAATGGTAGTGATATTTCATCACTACCATTGGGAATATAATTCTGGTAACAAGTCTTACTTTAATTATAATCTGTTTTTGGAACAATGCAATGCTGTGACCAATCAGATTACATGCCAAGCTCATATTTCTGTGATTTCTTTAAATGTTTGAGTCACACAGAGTATTGAATTTGCAAATCATTATGTACAAAGTTGAAATGATAAAGAACTCCTCAAAAGAGACAGATAATTTAGATTTTATATAATCAATTGATGTTTCAAGACTTTGGCCAGTTGGATAGATGGCTGTCTAGGATTCCAACATCTGATGGAGATCTTACTCACTGACTTGCTAAACCTCACAGTAGGTCATGGACACTTTAAAAAGATGGAACAAATTGGTGGAAAAAAAAGACTTTAAAAATTGTGGCTTATTTGCTCAATCATATTTTCATAATCTTACCTGTTTTGAACAACTTTAGGGCATCTGTTAATAACTTTGGGAGCGTTCCAGTGTGCCTCAGTGATGAAGCTCTGTACCTAGCTTTCCACTCAACACTGCTGGTCAAAACACACAGGACAGGAAGTTTTTCTTGCGCCCCCACGTTGAGGGAGAAGCCAAGATGATCCTTGGCTCTCTGCCTGTTTTCCTCTGCTTTGAGAACGAGGAATCTGCAGATTATAGCATGGAAATGGCCATGTCCTCTATTTGACAGATACGCCCTGGCAGCTTCCACATTTTCACTTTGAGTTTTTTAAAATGCACATTTAAATGAAGAACCTCTAATTGAGATTTGTGTCTTCTTTCTTTTTTTTTATCATGTTTCTCGACTAAACCATAGAGGATACTCTGAGCGTCAGTGGCGCAGATTTTTTGAAGCTAAACTCAGGACCAATGGCCAGAACAGCAGGGCATCGACCCCAGACGTACAATTAAATGCGCCAGATTCATTTTGATTGGCTTAGTCGAAGTCCAGATCTAAATCCAATTGAGGTTTTGTGGCAGGAATTCATATTGATGTTCACAGACAGTCTCCGTCTTATCTGAGTTTTTTCAAAAATCAAAATAGTCTACAAAAATTCCCATCTTTACATGTGCAATTTGTGGACTCGCATCTAAATGTGTACAAAAATCTTTTACATTTTTATTCAAGGTTAACAAAAAAAAAAAAAAAAAATATATATATATATATATATATATATATATATATATATATATATTAGGTGTCAAAATATGAAAGTTCAATTTGCTATATATATATTCATGTTTCTAATGTCTGATCATTACCAGCTAAAATAAATAAAAACATCTATATATTGTCATTATCATCACTACGGTTGACCCGATATCAACCTATGGTGAGGAACAGCTGCTTTTCCAGAGGGACATATGTGTTTTGGGTCGATATGTGCAACAGAGTTCTGCTTGTTTTGCTTTTGCTCCCTGGCTGAACCAGACAGCCTGCTGTTTAGTTTAAAGCAGGGTAAACCTAGTGCCACCTCTGCTCACATCAGCCGCTGCAGGGCTTCCAGTGCTCAGAGACCTATCACCGCGCAGCTGCAACTGTTTCCTCTTAGTTTTGGCTACACCCAGCTCTCCCCTGTTTACTTATCCCACTTTATCTCAGTTTCTTTGTGTCTCCAGTTGTTTGTCTCTATTGCTTTTATTCTCTCTCCTTAGTGGTCCACAGGACTGCTCTTTCTCTCTTTCTGATTACCAGTCTGACAGGTAATCAGAGTCGCGAGTTTCCTTTAAATTATATTCGATAAGCCCTTGCTTTTGTCGTTTATATGTAGTCAGTAAAAAAAACTAAGTGAAACCTTGTTACTTCCATCCACATGAAGGTTATCTGTCCAGAATGAGAAACGATCGGCTCTCATTTGCTTGAACAGGCACAAATTCATTATTTTCACTTTCTGAAATTTCTGTGTTCAGCCGGGAACAAAAACATGTTCGAGTTTTATATCTATTCAGACCGAAAGCTGATGTAATTTTATTTTTAGAGACTTTTGCCACTGAGGAAAATTGACAGCGAAATATTTAAAAAGTCATCCATCGTCTTCGCTGCAGACACTCGGCGCTCTTCAAAGGCTGCTGCAGAGATAAAAACTAGCCCATTATCAAATAGGCCGCTTCATCTCAGCGGTACATTTATGCAGCGCTCTCATGGAGACATCAGTGGAAAAGTAGGCCAAACAGAAAGAGGGACAATCCCAATCGTATTGGCAGCTTTAGGGGTTTGCAAACATCATCAGAGTGTCCCGATAGGTCAAAGGTAGTTTATTTGTATAACACATTTCAGCAACCAAAGCAGTTGAAAGTGCTTTTTTTATTGTAAATACAGTGGAGTAAAAAAAATAAAAATAAAACAGCAGTAAACATTACATTTAATCAAATGCCATCATTAGGCAAAAATACATCAAATGTATTATTGATCAAAGTTATTATGGCGACTCTACACAGCTGGGGTTTCAGCTGAAATGCGGTGTTTCAGCTGTTTTGCAGTTTTCTGGAAGTTTGTTCCAGATCAGTGGAGCATAGAAGCTGAATGCTGCTTCTCCACGTTTGGTTCTGGCTCTGGGGATGCAGAGCAGACCAAAACCAGAAGACCTGAGAGATCTGGAAGATTGTTTCAACAACAGCAGATCTTTAAAGTATTTTGGTGTGAAGCAGTTCAGTGATTTATAAACTCGTAGAACTATTTCAAAGTCTGTTCTTTGAGCTTCAGAGAGTCAGTGGAAGGACATTAATAATGGGGTGATGCTCTCTACCTTATTGGATTTACCGAGAATGTGAGCAGCAGTATTCTGGATCAGCTGCAGTTGTCCAATTGATTTTTCTTTTTGTTTTTTAGGAAGATCCGCAAAGACACTTGCTGTAATCTCCACCTTTCGATCGTTAAATCACAGGTCTCTCGACAATTGTTTTATCCTCCTCCAATATTAATAAAGCATACCTTCTTATCTCTCTTTGAGCACCCGTTTACCGTCATATATTTAGTTTTTTAGTTTTAAATATGAATCTTCAGAAGGTCTACTCCACCAGATTAAGAGAAATTCATCATGAAATTTGAGGTAAATTTGCTGTTTTCTAGTTTAAGAAGGACTGATGTTGCGTGAGTGTTAAAAATGTAAAACTTTTGGTAACAAAAGAAGTAAAGCAGACTACCAACACCTCTTGGTCAGCGCAACATTTCGTTACCATGGAAACTAAAAGTTTAGGCAACACCTTCTGCTATTTGTACTGCTTCATCAATATCCTCCAGGCAAATAACTTTGTTTCAGTATCTGTATGAAATAGCCAGTTGCTTGTTTCTTTCTGGAATAAGGTACTTTATTTTACAATGAGTGTGGCAACAGATGATGAAGGGCAAACAAAGGAAAAAGTAAAAGTTTAAAATGACAAATTTGGGTTTGAAAAGCAATGCTCAACTCCATTAAGGACCTGAGGTCTTGGTAAATATCTCTCCACTGTCAAAACGGAAGAAGTAGACACCAGATGTTGAGGGGGTGAGTTTGGATTTTGCTGCAAATATGTTGTCTAATGGCTCAAATCGGGTTTCGTAAACCAAGTAGAAGAGATGGAATGAGAGAAAAATTGCAGTGACCCTTATCTGCAGTGTGTTGCTGATCTCTCAACAGCGCTTTTTACACGTAATTACAGAGAACACAACTAAGGATAACATCCTGTTATTAATCTGAGTGCATGTTTCTGCCGTAACAGCTCACTTCACAATGATTATGTACAGAGACCTGAGTGCGTTTTGTGTGTGATGGTTTCATCACAGAAAACACAGGAAAGATTAAAGTCGGGAATGTGGTTTCAACTTTGAAGTGTTTGAAAAAGATGATTGGGATATTATTCCAAAGCAGGCAGCTCTTTCTGATTTGTTTTTCTTAATGGCAAGGTTCTACACCTGTTCGGTTTTCATAAATAAAGAAAAAAGCAGCAATAATGCATATTATGATGATAAACCAGAAATACTCACTTTGTTTGTTTTCTGCCTTGTGCAGAGTACGGAGGCTTGGGATTGGACTTCAGCTATAGTGTTGCCGTAGCAGAGGAGCTGGGCAGCATTCGCTGCGGAGGCATTCCCATGGCCATTGGCGTGCAAAGTGATATGGCTACTCCAGCTCTGGCCAGGTAATCCTCTGATAATATTTGGTTGTTGAAATTATTATTTTAAAATGTTTGTTTGTTTTGTGTAAATATTCACATCTATGCAAATAGGCAGGTTACAGGAGATTTCCTGCTGAAATGTTTCCCATTTTACCCGTCACTGACCATAGTGTTGTGTCTGAGACAAGCTGGATGTGGCATCTATCTGCCAACCAGATAGACTTCTTATGTGAAGTGTCCCTGCTGAGAAGCAGCTGCTGTTGACACAAAACAGAATTCGGGGAAACATACAATTAGAGTCACAGGAGCTTAATTAAGACATAGAAGAAACCTACGCCTGAAACAAGGTTTATATATGAAGAGAGCTGCTCAAACGGGGGGAGCGGTTCCTCAGGAGACCTCGTTTCTGTCCCCCTGGGAAAGCAATTGCTTCAAACGGTATTGGCAGTCTTGTAATTGTGGATGTGTCTTAGCACAGTTACACAACACAGTTTGACAGTTTTTTTTTTCCTACTTGTCTGGTCATCATTCAATGTAGAAAACTCATGCAACTCAATCAGGTCGTGTTGGTTTCTTATGCGTCTCTGTATTTGTTTGTGACTGCACAGGTTTGGTTCAGACGAGCTGAAGAAGGAGTTCCTGCTGCCGTCCATTATGGGGGACAAAGTGGCCTGTCTGGGTGTGAGTGAGGTCGGAGCCGGCTCCGACGTCTCAAGTATGTATTCAAAGGAATGAAAATGATCAGAACATATCAGTCACTAATCAGCAGGTGAGGGATCTTGAGAACCTTTAAAATAAATAAAAGGTATTTTATTTACCTTTTATTCAATACACAACTGAGCAGATATTTAGGATGGAATCAAGATATCTTTATAATTCATCGTCTTTAATTCCTTTTTTGGTTTAGTTAGTGTCATTGTTATTGTTACATTGTCTTCTCCTCTCCTTAGACTAAGCAAAGTTCCCAAATTTCGATTTCTTTGACCCTTTGTTCACACTCAGCTGCTCTTTTAATGCAGGTATTAAAACCAAGGCAGTGAGAAAAGGGGATGAATATGTGATAAATGGAGGAAAAATGTGGACAACCAGTGGTACACAGGCTGACTGGATGTGTCTCCTCGCCAACACCAGCGATGGACCCCCACACAAGAACAAATCTCTCATCTGTTTACCCATGAACCTGCCAGGTAGACTCAAAGATGTCATATTCATATTCATTTTATGCATTTTGCAAAACTAAACATCTTGTAGAAGTGATGTGGTTTGATGAACCAAACCTTAAACTTTAAATTTGGTAAATTTTTCACCGTTGTTTTCTTAACTGGCAATAATTATTTCCTAATATTTGTTTTGAGCACATGCGAATTTCCTGTATTTCTTGTGTTTTCCCCCAAAAGGAGTACACATTGCCCGGAAGATTAATAAAATCGGCATGTGGTCATCGGACACAGCCGAAGTTTTCTTCGATGACGTCCGCGTACCCTGCAAGAACGTCATCGGCCAGGAAGGCATGGGCTTCACCTATCAGATGCTTCAGTTCCAGGAAGAAAGGCTCTGGGCCGTGGCCAATAGTGAGTGAAGCGTTCTTTCCCCAGTAAAAGCCAATCAAAACATTTATTCTTTCCCCAGCTTTCTGTTTCTCTTGCTTTTCCCCTTCATTCCATCGTCTTCTTTGGTACTTTTCTTTGGTTTTAATTAGGGTTTCAAAAAAAAAAGGGAGTTCGGGTCACGCAGTTTAAGCTCCTAATCATTTGTAAAATACTTGTTTGATTTTGTGAAAGAAGTCTGACTCAGTGTTTTCTTGGCAGGATTTTTAAGAAGCTTTTTCGAAATGAAGCAAACCCGAATGCCTTTCGTGAAATGGATGGTTGCACATCCGTCTGTCTGACAACTTGCTCAACTCGCAGTGCTGCAACTCAGTACATCAGCAGAAAAGATTCAATTTCCCCATCATCAGTGTGAATCTGGACGTCTTTACATATTTGGGTTGCAATATTTTGTTTCAACCATTTTCTTTTTAGGGCGCACTTTAAACAAAAGATACAATCTTAGGTGTCAAGATGTTAAAAACTTGAATCATGTGTGCAAGTTAGATGTTAATGAACATTTTTTCGAACCTACAAAATGTCTTTACAGGCTCAATTTTCTACAAAAATTCACTAATATTTAAACCTGTCGCAATAAACAATCAATTCTTCACAGGATAAATAAAATGAACTTGATCGTTTTCATTCTGATGATTATTTTTTCAATGGCGATTTTGTTATTAGACTTAATAATCCATTTTGTTTATGGTCTCAGTTGTATATGTGTTTCTCCTTTTTACTTTAGTTGTGTTTTATTTTGGATATTCAGAATATCTTCCAGTGTAGTGTGAAATGTTCTTTGAAAAAATGTAAGCTTACTGATCTTTGAGCTGGTGTATTTATTTGCATGTGTGCCATTATCAACATATTACTTGAAAATGATATCAAAACATCATCATCTTCGTTCTCTGCAAGTTGCTAAGGTACTTTTAACCAGAAAATAGTAGAAATGTATGCAAAATAAAGCTTGTGCACCAAGTGCTTGCTTTAAAAGTCCTTGGAAGTTGCTAGTTGCATAATCATTTCACTGTGAAAAAGGGAAAGTTCAATAAGGAATTAAAAGTCTGAAATGAATACACTCAACAATGAGGAAACCAAAAACAATTCGACTTCACCTTTGTTTTTGTTTTTTTTTCCAATTTCCTCCAGTTGTCACAACAATGGACAGCATCATTCAGGACACCATCAATTACACACGGCAGAGGAAGGTCTTCCAGCAGCCTGTCCTCTATCACCAGGCGGTTCACTTCAGGCTGGCCGAGCTTCAGACGGAAGTCGAGTTGCTCCGCTCCCTCCTGTACCGCGCTACAGGTACAGTCACTTTACGAAGCTGGGGAAAACGAAAAAAGAAAAGGTCATTGTTCGTTCTAGGGTGTGAGTTACATCCTAACACCTTTATTCTCTCTTAGCCCTGGTTCAGGCAGTAAGGAAAAGAAAATGCTGACATTTTCTGCAGTAAAACTGAATCCGGGAAGAAAAACAACCAGTCGCCTTGTCCTCGTCTCTTTCTCTTTCCTTCTTTTCATATATGGTCAGTGCTAATCAGTCCAAACGTGAAGAATGTGACAGATGGTAGGTTTAGACGAGGTAGAGGAGGTCTGACGCACAGAAGCATCTTATGCAGAGGTGTTTCATCAAGGAGGTGTGGTTGTGACTCCAGCTGATTAAAAGCTGGTCACTAACAGCCTGTGCTCATCGACCACATCATCAAAGATGATGCAGGTGTACCAAGGGGTCATCACAGGTTGATGTAAGTTTGAAGTGATGGCACAGAAATAATTAATTACATTTAATTCATCAAACCGGTCTTATTTCAATATCTCTCCTACTCTGAAGAAAATCGATGTTTTATTAAAAGAACACAAAAACAGTTTTACTCTTCTTTTTTTTTTAACAAAGATGAAGAAATGAAATCTTGTATGGTCCGTGAACTGCTGTCAGACATGGACTCGTTTCAGAAATGGGTTCTTTTATCCAGAAAAAGATCTGTTAGCCTGGTTTCGTTTTTTTTTTTGTTTTGTTTTTTGTTTTTTTTTTATTCCATCAAAGTCTGAATTGGCCATTTCTCCATATTTACATCCAGTACTCTCAGAATCAGGATACACCGGCAGTATGGCGCTCTTTCCTCCAAATTCTTGCAGTATTTTTATGAATATGTGGCACCTGCCACATATTTCCCTCTGTGGCTCAGGCGCCTGTCAGGCAGGAGTCCAGGACTAAGCTACTGTCTTTGTCTATCAGTGGTCTGAAGCTTAGAACGAATGCATCACAGTTTACAATCTGCTCTCCACGAGTCAAAGCCTCTGCACCTGTTTGGCACAAGTTGTATAATTATACACCCAACGAACCAAACGGTGAAAGAGGAAAGAACGCGGCTCACTCACAGCCTTTTCCAGGCTTCCTATAATAAAAGTGTCAGTCTGTCGCTCAGGAAAAAAAGCTTGAATGAGAAAAAGAAAAAAAAATCAGTCAGAGCCAATGTTGACTCTGAATTTAAAGCATGTTTGTTTAATATCTCTTTCAATTTATACTGTTCCACACATTTGTCTTTGATTTCAAAACTTTAAAAAAAAAAAATCTTTTGCAGCAATGTACATCAAAGGTAATAATGTGACCAAGCTGGCTTCGATGGCCAAGTTAAAGGGCGGCCGCCTCGCGAGAGAACTGAGCGACAGCTGTCTGCAGTACTGGGGCGGGATGGGCTACACCAGTGATGTGCCAGTCAGCAGATTTTACAGGTTAGCAACACATCTGTGCTCATTTCTCCTTCAGGTTTCTGTTTACTTTACCTGTTTAGAGCAGATGGAAACCGAACGAGACATCTGCAAGTTCTTCTCTGGCGAAGCGGCGAGCTTTAATTTAATCCGCTGTGTGCATTCACTGCTAAGGATGTGTTAGAGTTTTAATGATGCTTGCCATCACCATGTACTACTTAAGACTTAATGATTTGTAATGATTAGGTATTTTACAGTGTCCTAACTTTTAGGGATGCAAAAACTGGCAATCCTAGAAACTTTAATTGCCAAAAAAAATAAAAATGTCTTATGCTTATTTGGATTTTATTTTGTGCAGGGATTCCAGGTTGATGTCGATTGGTGCAGGAGCTGATGAGGTCATGCTGGGAATCATTTGCAAGTACATGGACACGCTGCCCAGGAAGTGATCTCATCGACGGTTTCTCTCGGACCGACTTCGCACCCGTCCTGAACGTGTTGCTAAATCATTAAACGCTGAAGTGCAATTCTGACATATTTATGCTTTTAGCAGTGGAGACTTACTTTTGTCTACTCGTTCCCATCAGACAAGTAAGCGCTCAAGTTTTCCTTTGTAATTTTAACTAATTGTATAGATTTTCTTTATTTATGTAGAAAAAAAAAGCTAACGTATAAAACTTGCATTTTTATACATTGCTAAATGTATGCAAATTGCCGTGACAACCATTATGTGATAATGGAACACACGGAAATGTTCAGAACATAAAATGTGTTTATTTACAGTAACATTTTCACATGTAATGTGAAGAAACGATATTGTTCTCATAAATCTTCTGATTCTTTAACATAAACTCTTTCAGATTGCATCTTCAGGGTGTTCTTTACAATCAGAAATGACTTTTAACATATGCTATTTGCTGTGAAATTATCTTTCCACTAATTGCATTTTTGTGTCATAACCAATTATGCAATTGGATTTAATTGGATTTAATAACCAATTAAATCCTAATAGCTCACTATAAAGCTATAAAGCTCACTCCTAAAGCCATGCTAGTGGCTAGCATGGCTTTAAGAGTACAAAATATTTCAGCTCATTTATCATCAAGTCTTTTTCACATAAATGAACCGGTATGTACTTTTAGAAACAGTTGAGCGTCCTTCCGCGGCTCAGACACTGAGCACACATCATCGAATCGTGTGTATTTTTACTCCTTGCCTCTGCATTATCACCATTGGGTCAGTCTAGTTTGGAAATGCGTCAGGCAGGAACTAAACGATGTGGAACTAAAGGTCCAAGTCCAAACGGAAGCTCTTATCACCTCAACTTGATAAACCAATAGAGAACAAAGAAGACAAAGAAGCAGAAGAGCAGCATGTAGCACAGCAGTTTGGTCTGGCTGCCTCTGGACAGCTGCTTGACTCGACCAATGGTGGCGCCGAGCAACCCGCCCGTCGAGTCAAAGTCCGAGTCCTGCAGAGGGGAACACGGGGGTTTAAAAGTTGGAATCAAACGAAAGCGCACCAGAAACAGATATTTACTGCAATTTTTACTTTTCAGGGAAATAAAATTTGAATACACAAAACGCCATAAAAGTAGTAACATTTTCAATCAATGCAGTAACAAACAGAAAGGCAGTGAATGAAGCGGTTACAATAAAGCTGGCATACAACGTATGGATCAACCTTTTGAAACATATTGTTCCATCTTTGACAAAAGCTTAGTTTAAATCTATTCTTCAGAATTAAAAGTCAGACTCAAGTCTTGATTTTTAGTATAATGGGATTTTTTTTAACAGAGATTCATTTTTGTTGAAATGACCTCATACACATACACAAATATAATTACATAAGGTTTTCCTCACTGAAACTCAGAACATTTAAAGACCTCAAGTCTTAATGGTTACATAAGTGAAACTGTTTTTAAAGTGAATGATTCCACTTCATTGCAAATACATCTGGGTCTTATCTATACAACTATGAAAGGAGATTTTATATTCTCCAACAATGTAGTCCAGAGAACAAAACTGGCCCAAGAGTGGAGCCTTGGTGAACTCCACAAAGGTGTATTTGTGCTGAGAGGTAAAGAGATGGGCTTTTGCAAAGGTAAAGACCTAAACTGTTCTGGTAGTAAACATGCAATGACAACAGAACTGACATTTTCACACCTTATCTCCATCCAACATGCTGACTATTGCCTCAGCATGTGAAGTATCTACAGACATGTATTGCATTGTAAAGTAACATTTGAATTAATGATATTGTTAGGGCAATGTATTCAAAATGCACTGGATATCACGTTGCACTGCTTGAGATTAAAATACATCAAATTGGCTCTTTTTGTGAGTCTGCTGTTAATTTAATCAGAATTAAGAGTTGCACACGCCTCACTGTTTCCAATACATTTGCAAGAAATAGATGTTTTGAACTAGAGCTGCTGATTCAATAGGAGGGATGGATCAAGGTTTTGAATAGGTTTCCCTTTTGCAAAAAAACAGAAAGAAAGAAAAAGCCTGGCCAACTCCCAGATACCAGACTGAAGCTAAACCCAGTTCACAGTGCTCTAAAATTAAAATACAGGAAGAGAAGGGTATTGTTTTTTTTGTTTGTTTGTTTTTTTTACCATTTAACTTGGAAACGAGAGAAAATACTTGTTGGCTTTTATATGCGGAGGAAGCGTAAACAAAATAACCAAGTGAAACCCACCATGTCGTCCAACATTTTATTCTGGTACTTCACTTCGGTTCCGATTTCAATCGACAGCTGTTAAAGACAGTGATATTGGCAACATGTGAACAATTAAATAGCAACTCTACTAATCGTTTTAGGTTCTGATTTGTGTCCGTGCTCACTTACACTCTTCAGGGCGCTGACTTTGTTCCTCAGTCCCTCCTGAAGATGCTCATTTTCCTCCTCATGCACACTGTAGCCGCTGGCTACGTAATGTCCAGAGCTTCCTTCACCTGCGAGAAAAAAATAAATAAATACCGTCAGTAAGGGTTATCATTAGCCTTGTGCTCCCGTTAGGTGAAAAACAAAAGCCTAAAAGAAGAGTTCAGGACAGTAGGGTTCCCTCAGATGGTAAACACGTTAGCTAATTAGCAAACAAGCTAAACGTGAACCGCCAGTTATAATTGTTTTTCCCTACCCAGACCGGCGCGCCTCATCTCGACCCACTGAAATGAATAATTCCCGGAATGAATTTGAGGTGTGGATGAAAGTTACGGAGACTAAATATGATTGGAAGCGAAACTAAACCGTAGCCTGATAGTTGTGACGCCGACTTCCCACCGTAGTAAACGCCACGACATCATACGGTGGCCGACGAGGGCGAATTTTCCAAAGAAAAGGGGCGTTTCGCAGAAACATGAGACGCTATGGTTACCACGCCTACGCCATAATAATAATGATAATAATAATAATAATCATAATCATAATAATTTGATTTCCCTTTCGTTTAGTCATCCCTGCATTTTGATATTATCCTGATTTAACACTGATTGTACTCTTTCTTATGTTTATATGTAAAGGGGTTTTAAAATAATACATGTAGTGTGCATCCTTTGGTAAGCTGTAAAAAAATTGCTTGGCAAAAGGCAAATTAACAGAAAATAAAATGTATTTTTAACAGCATAGATCCCAATGTGGGAAACATCTGAGGGTTAATCTCCTTTTGGCAGTAGATGATGTGATTATGAGAAGAAGATTTCTATATGATCCTTTCCTATGCAGGCGGATTGTTTCCTTTGAACATTTTGAAAGGCAATCACCATAAAATGCAGACGGATGTTCTTTTTGGGTTCAGTTCCAGGGCACACTGATATATCCGTCTGTGCCGCATTGGCTGGAAAAGATTTTCTCAACACTTCCCAAAATCCTGTAGGTGCTTTTTAGTCATGATTGGCTTCCTTTATCCCCTCATACGTGATCCATCACCCAGCTTTTAGCCAACGCTGCGCAGGGCCTCTAATCTGGTTTGAAAGATTAAAATGACTTTTATGGCGTTAATTTATCACAGACTGATATCTTTAAATAAAAACACTTTTAGAACTTATCAACTGTATCACATTTCAGGGCCCCATTTCCCATCTCTATATCTGAATGAAAAGCTTTACTGTATATGTAGCCTTGACATGAGGGTTGAAGGTACAGATGATGTTGACTGAAATGTGCGCGGCCATCTTGGTGTGCTTTATGGATCCAAGGGGATTTTATTTAACAAAAGGGCATTCAGACTGGAGAAAGGCACTTGGATGTTTAAAACTTGGTATATATCCTTGTGCCAATATATGCAAATCCAGACTAGTCTGTGAGGCCATGATCACCATGCCAGACCATACCTTCATAAACCCAAAACTCTTCACATACAGTCTCCATCCCCTCTAACTTTCTGTTCATTTACAATATACCTGTTGTTAGGTTTTGCATTCACACATTCCCTGCAGCTCCACACCGACAAATTAAGCTAATTTCAGTACCTCCTGTTACTTTGCTGAATAGAAATAGAATAAACTGTTCGCCAAGATAAATGTCTGCGTTGAACTTGCTATGTACCAACTACAGTTTGCATAATTTTGTTTAAATAAACTCCCACATCCTCCGAATACGAAGTGCATCACTGCAAGAGATCAATAAGGTTTGTGCGCTGCTTGTGGAGACAGAACCACAATTAACAGAAAACAGCAGCTCTGTTAAATCTCGGCTAAATCCAGGCTGATGCTTAACAACATTTTACCGACCCTGATCACCTCGATTCCTCCAGAGATTGCAGCAATGAGTGAGTCAGATGACAAATTAAAAGAGGGAAAAACACGCCAAGTAGGAGATAAACTACTATTGATGCAGTTTTACTCCTCTGGATAAAAAAAAAAAATCAAAAAGGGCCTCTGATGACACTTTAGCCTCAGACGATGTCTGACTTATAAAGCAGGAATCAAATGAAAATTGAGATTTTTTTATTACGTGCATGATGAAATTTAGTGTAATGTGACTAAAACACATTACACTACTAAATGAATACAAGGCATAAATGAGAGCTACTTAAATTGCATAATTATCTGAATAATAGATCAAAACAACAAGATACATCTGGAAAAGCTACATTATGAAACTAGTGGACTGTGAAACTCACTATCTCTGGTTTTGTTTCCACAGAGTTGGAATCAACAGCAAATTATTATAAAATCAAAAACTGTGAAATGTATATTACACAGACAGTGTTGTGTCTCAATGTAGTTGGACCACACACTTTTTTTTTAATCAAACTTTTGCCACCTTTTCATAAAGATAACCTTTATAGAAGAGAGCTTAGTTTACCATTTTAAATACTGAACTTTTGTCTGAATAAAACATGCAGAGCTGTAGGAAGAAAAGCTCTCGGAAGTCCCTCAGTTGAAATGGAAAATGCCTGCTGGTCTCTATCTCCACAAATAATTGGGTGAGAGGCGGGTTACACTTTAGACCGGTCAACATCACATTTATATGTAGAGGCATTTTAGAGAAACCAATTAACCTAACATGCATATTTTTGGACTTTCCCACCTCCTGCATGAGGAGAGCTTGGAAAGTCTGTGCAAAAAATTCAAACCAAGGAGTTTAGTTTTGCAAGGCAACAATGCTGGCAACTTTGTCAGCATGCATCTCCGCCTCCATATCCACAAAGCATTTCTTGAACAGAGCCATGTGCTTGACCCGCATCCATGGCTCTGCTCAACGGTATTTTTATACTGACAAAGGTGCGGATGAAAAGAACAGTGCAAGTATGCGTTGACAAATTTATGTGAAGGTTTATTTAAGTAAACTTGTACCTACTAATCAAACTACATTACTATCACAATTGGGGGAAAAAATGTGATGTTTGTTTACCTGTTTACATACATTTATTTTAAATACAAACAGACAGTAGCAAATGGCTTTGTTATTGATTCTCTTGAAAGATATCCAATTTTGAAGAAATAATTGCAATTAGGAATTATTCATAATCAACAGTTAAATTGATGAAAAAAACTTATATTGGCTCATTCACAGAATCTTGGTTTTTGTGATGCAATAGACATACTGTATGTAGAAAGAGAAAGTGTCCCTAGTAATCTGCATGCATGCCTACTTACATTCATTTTTAAAAAAATTATTTCTTAATGTACAGCTTGTGAAAAAAAGTCTTTATAATCATGTGATTTTGATCACATGTTCTGATCCCACTGTTACAGAAAAGCAAAAACTGAATATGAACAGATTAAGTCTCAGCAGAAAGATGAAGGTCAGACACTTTCTCAAAGTCAACGATCTGAAAGCCTCCATTATAGCTTTATGGTTCTCCCACTTGGCTGAATTGCTTTAGGGAATATCCGTCTCTCCTGATGAAAAAGACTATAACTCTCACTAAAGTAAGTTGTCCCCTTAGTACCCCTGCTGCTATACACCTGTCTGATGTGTGTGCCCCGGCGTTCACACTTAACAATGAGTTTATAGCTGCAATTATGAGAACCCAGTGAATTTTCTAAAAATTAAGAGAAATCCATCAAACACTGAAGTGACTTTCTCCTCTTTTTCTTGTTGAAGTAAAGCCTTAAGATCAAACTTGATATTTTCAAGTACCATTTACTGCTAAATTAGAATCGAAAACCCCAACCTAGGGCCTAATTATGATTCAGTTTCATTTTCTGCCCTTTTTGGTGACCTTTTAATCAATAAATACCATTGGAAGTGACTCTAATTACAAAGCACTTCTGTTCCATGTTAGTGAAAGGAAACATTTTCTTTCAATCAACAGCAACAGCCCGACAGCCCTGTAACTGTTAACGTCACTGACTGAGAGTTGATCTTTTCCCAGTGGCATTTCCGGGCTAATGATTGCTTGACAAAGACGTTCTTTGATGCTGCAGCAGATGACGACGGATGTCTCTTTGTTCGTCGCTTGATTTGGATTCAGTTGCACATGGAATGTTTCAGATTATCACACGTTTTTATTATCAGCTCAACCTGAGCAAATCAAAATGTAGATTTCAACTTATTATTTAGATTTGCTAAGGGAAAAGAGTTATCCATCCTGTCACTAAGAGAAAATATAATTTTTTCATTGTTAAATCATACATTAGCTGTGATTGGTTCATTTTTGCCACACTCTGGGCTGGTTATTGGTTGACCTGCAAAATTAAGCTTCTTCAAACTTTGGGTGTTTATTTGTTTGGTTGTTTTTTCTTCTCTGAAAAATTTAACTTACCATTTGAAAATTTCAGTTTTCATTAATTCAGTGTTTATGTGATATATGGGAAATAAAAAAAAAACATTTTGGCAGAAAATGTTCACGGTAATTTTTTTTTTAGTCTAAAGCCATTCAGGTACCTGTAATCATTTTATTATTATACGATTATTCCCTCCGTTTGATTCTGCTGTTGATTGTAATCCTATGACCACTTCATCGGTCTAGTGGAAAAGGTTTTTTTTTTTTTTGTTGTTGTTATTATTATTCCTTAGCGATGTAAACTATTATTTCCTTCAGTCAAGCAAATATTTGCCTCACCGTGTTTGCATAGTTTACGGTCTTCATGGAAATGCAGCCAGAATCAAACTTATCCAGACATAACAAAATTCACGTCCAAGGAGGAATGTGGTTGGCTGCTCCAAACACAGAGGGACAGATGCTCTGAGACCACAGGAGTGTTATTAAACGGCTCAAAAAGCCCAACACCTACCTACCCAAAATGTGGTAGATTTAAAAAAAAACCTCCAGAATAAAAACAGAAGTTGGAGAACACAGATGACAAATGCATGTTTTGCTTATTATATCAGCGTGTGTTGAGAGATTTGTGCTTCTCAAGGGCTGTAAATAATTAGATTTCCATTTCCTTGTATTTTCTTGAAGGCCTTGAACCAAATTTGTCTACCTAACTCCTTTGTTTTTGACGACGGGCATGTGTAATCCCTCCAACCAGCTATTTTTGTTTCTCGTTCAGAAGCAACAAGCTCATGAGCTATGACTTTCATAAGCAATGGCAGCAGGACATACAGCTCCACGTGTCGCACACAGACCGTGTCCGCTTCTTCTGCCGAACCCACGTATTTCATTTGGAGCTGCGGCATGAAGCACAGTATGTAACTCACGGCTGCACGGCCACAGTGTGCCATCAGTAATATCAATTGGTTTGCTCTGGCTGTGGCTTCTCACATTGTGTTTGCACAGCCACATGGAGCAGCCAAGGCCAACCGAAGAGACAGAGTGACGGGGGAATTTGGTAATTAATGTGATTCTCGTTACTCCGAAGTAACGACACTGGCACTGCATCCTTTAGACGGGCTGCTTATCGAATGCCGTGAAAACTATAAAACAAATGAGACTGCTCTCATGTGAACTTCACATCTTGATATTCCTGCAGCTCCATTAATGTTGCTGTAGGAATCTTAACAGATTTCCTCACCAGTTTTCTTCTCATCTCTCTATCAGTTTCAGTAGCATATCCAGTTTTTGGTAACCTCACTGTTAAACCTTGTTCTCTCCACTTCATCATGGAGAATATTCCTCGGATATTCTTTGGTGCCCTTCTCCTGACTGATGCCTTTTGACAATGAGACTGCTCTGTTGCTTTGTAAACTCTTGACGGAGTTTGGCTTTTCTGTGTTATGTGGCTAAGGAAATATCAGGGAAAGCCTGCTACAAGAGCTGAACATTGCTTACGATTCATCAAACCGACTTTTAATGATTGCAACTCCAATACTGACTCCAACTTAGATTTGGAATCAGTGTTAGAGTTTGAATGTGGTGGCTAACTTTGAGGTTATTTTCGGCTGCGTCAGGTCATAAGTGATTTAAAAAATATTTTGACAAGACTTTTTATTGCCTTAGTCTCATTTGAATGAAAAACTCCCTGTAGTAACAGTAACTTGGCCTAATTAGGCCTTCCTGTGTCACCACTTGAAGGAGAAACGTTCGCAAGTCAGGAAGACGCAATTTAGCTGAGTGAGTCATAAACCAAGTGGGAGCGGATTGAACATGCTGCCTTTGATCACACACATAAAAACATGTCTGTCGCCTCTTTGAATTCCTGCAGTCAACCAGGACACGTTCATATCAAGGTAGTCAGACTGGAGCGTTTTCAAGTGCGAGCCGGTTTTTGCTCTGTTCTCGTTTTGTTTGGAGCCTCGCGCTTGAAAATTTGAAACCCTGCTCAATTATTTTCAGATCTAACGGGCCTGACAGCTCCATTAGCTGCCATGAGGGGAAACCGTTGTTGATTCCCGCAAAAAGGAGTAAACAAGAAAACAAGTTTGATGTGAATTCCAATTGAATGGCTTCAATAAACCGGGTCGCCATGTCAAGCACCACTGTGGTATTGAAAATAAAGATTCGGTCCACTGCACATTTGTCCTCTGATGTGATTTCACTGCAGCTCATGACTGTTTCTCACTATAATTTGGTATAACATGGACCCATATGTGCCGTCCTGTTGTCACATGATGAGCTTTGATGAGTAATTCATAGTTTGCTGGCCTGTGTGATGACTTGTGTTACAATGACACCCTGAGGGACGGTGTAATGTCTAACATCCTGCCTTGTTGTGTGCATGTGTGTATGTGTGTGTGTGTTGAATACTCATTGTGAATAAAGCATCGCCTCTATTCATGTCCAGTCAGGAGAGATTTTGGGTGATATTTGTAGCTCGAATTCCCACTGAAGCGGTGCACTGTCCGGCATTTTCTGAGTGACATGAAAAAAAAAGACAATTTCGTGGACACACGGAGGGTGTTTCACTGTTTCATTCTGAAGTATTCTAGGTTTCCTTCTTTCAGTGGAATGAGATTCTGCTCCATATACCAGAATACTTCCCTGCTTTACACTGCAGGTGATCTTACTCCCTTCTTTCAACAAACTCTTTGCGTTATTCTGGTTGAATATTTGTTGATACTTTGTGTGTGGTTGTTTGTCCTGTGTGACTTTGTTGTCCAGTCTGGCCTCCTGTCCAGTGTCTGGCCCCAATGTTTGTTGAAGGACCCCCCCCCCCCCAAGATCCACATGACGGATCTATCTGTCAGTCAGTGCACCTTCGCACACAAAAAAAACCCACACACACTTCTTTTATTCTGCCTGAATACACACCAGCTTTGTTCCACATTGTATGTCTTTACAAAACAAAGCTTTTCTTCTTGCCAGAGTTTTCTGCAGCTTCTCAGACATGAATATGTGACACTGCAATCCATCTTCTTTTAAAAGTACAATTTTGCTCAACAAAGGCACAAACTCATGTGAGATGAGCAGTCAACACCAGTTCAGCTTTTATTATTCTATATGCCGTCCTGACCCACTTTTCAGTCTTGGAAAGCAAACTTTGTCTGTACGGATGACGATCAGATCATAAAAACCTGCACAGGAACAATTTCTGATGTATTTTCCACAGTAAATGGGAGCGAATAACTGACATTTACCAAGGATATCATGTAGAAAGAAGCAGAGCTGCAAATGGTATGAGTGAATCCTGATTATAGCACAAATCTTATAAAGCAGC
This sequence comes from Poeciliopsis turneri, assembly GCA_922788865.1. Classification (NCBI taxonomy): domain Eukaryota; kingdom Metazoa; phylum Chordata; class Actinopteri; order Cyprinodontiformes; family Poeciliidae; genus Poeciliopsis; species Poeciliopsis turneri. The sequence continues at coordinate 243,407 of CAKLNU010000065.1, forward strand.
ACTGTATAGGATTTTTTTGGTTTGTTTTTTGTTTACTGTGAAAATGGAGCATACATTTTGTAACCCTATCAGAGCTTCAACAATGTTTCCATATTAACATCTTGGTCAGTCTGATCAAGATGATAATATGATGTTGTTGATATTTTGTTCTTGTTATTCAGACTCATTAAATCTGAAAGATGATTGATGCAAGCCTTTCTTTTCTGAACAGCAGGGTAAAAGTTGGAAGCAGATCAACGGTGCCACCTAGTGAACAAGAACGCTCCTCTGTCTCTCTGGGAGAGAGAGAGCAACCCTCTGCGTCTCAGGAAACATTTAGTCTTAGTGGGAAGCCTTTTGATCTGATAGTCTGTCTATTCAGACTGATTGGCATAATCAACGTGATTGACAGAGTCAGCTTCTTTCTGGTGTGTTAGTATAATTAGAAAACAAACACAAAGTCCTGACAGGAATGTACAACATGCAGAAGTAAGTACAATACTTTTGGTTTGATTTGACCAAATTTTTTTTTTTTTTGGGGGGGGGGGGTTTAAAGACTTGTTAGAAACACATGAGGCTTATAAACTGTAGTCAGAACAGCCACATTAGTAGCAGAGTTAGGGTCACTAATGGAGAAAAGTCACATGAGTCACAGGCTCAACCCTCCATTCAATTCAATGTTTGGGTTGTTGTCAGACAACAACCCCAACCTCTTCTAACAATGATCAGAGCTATTTTAGTCATGTTTTAATGTTAACATATTGTGTCTTAACACTGTTAAAAACAAATCCAGTTCATGGGATGTTTATGGCAGAATCAGTCCTATTTTAAACATTCACTGCCAGAGAAAAGGCTCTTACAATTTCTTGCAAAAATGTCTCCAGAAAAGGGTTTTTAGGGGAATGAGAAAAAAGATAAGAAGATCTCAAATTCACTTGTATGACACCCACTCACTGTGTTGGAAGGCTTTTACATTGTTCTGATGTGTCGTTTTAAGGACCATCATCTTTTATCATTGCGCTTGATGGGGAGTTGTTTTTTTTGTCCTTTGTAACTTTACATTCGCTTTCTTCTGCCCGTCTCGAGAAATGTTATGTATGCAGATTGGAGAGCTCTCAATGCTTACCTCGATAAAAGAAAAACCCAAAGATAAATACACACGTCTCTTTTGGACTTCAGTCGGTATTGTAACTTTTCCTCAGTGTGAGACTTAACAAATGCACTCTGACCTTTTCAGTTAAATTATTAATGACATTCTGAAGTTTTGAACCTCTTGTTTTGTGATCTCATGTTTTCATTACTTGTAAGAGGAAAATCACTCGTGTTTGTGTAATTGAGCTGCATGATTTTGATACATTTTATGAATTGAGTTACTGAAATCAACAAAAGGGAAAAATTCACATTCAGTTCTCATTTGTGGCACTAATTCTTACTTCTGGTGTAATAATGCCTCTCGCGCAGAAAGGTTGTGCAACAAGTTTTCAAAAAAACTTAATTAAGGTATGAAGGACCACTATAAATGGATTTCTGTGCTAAATGACTCTAAATTCTGATAAAGTGTTAGCAAGAAGTGGTGGCCTGTTGTGTCGCTGCTTGAGATTATTCAATCTAACCTGACTATTATCCAGCACTTTAAATCAAATCTTCAGAGTCCTAAAAAAAACCCTGAAGTTCTCCGGAAGGGCATAGTTCAGGTTACAAAGCCAATTACCTCATGAATAATGATCTAGGTGTCATCGTGGTCCATCTGCTTTCGGTCCGCTGATCTGCGCAGGCCTCCTCCCAGGAGCTTCATTGTGTGGCTCTGACACTTTGAAAAAAAAAAACAAAAAACTAATCTTTATGGATGGCTGCTCTGTCGTGTGCATCTGAAGCGATTTACAATTCTAATCTATACAGATCAAGCTCTCCTTTTTTTTTTTTTTTCCCCCTCACCGAGACTCTCTGTGACTCCCAAGCGACTCAACAGGACCTCTAGTAAATGCAGCCGAGCGGAGAGGGAAGAAGAAAACATCACATTAAATGATAAAACTGCTCAGGGGAGGATCAGTTCAAGAGAAATGAATGAAAATGGGATTATCTGACACGGCCGGGCTTGGTTTAGAGAAGGATGTAACATCAAATCACATGTGACGTCTTTTGTATGTCAGTATCACTAAAGGAAATGCCTTTGCCCTTGCGCTTAGTCGTGTTTTCAGAGCAAAAAGGAGATTAGAAAGAGTCTGGGAGTTTGCTGGAGAAAAAAAAAAACAAAACAAAACGGCAGACGAATAGGAAAAGCTCTTAGAGACAGTGAAGCGCTTTTAGTGAAGCCACTCATGTATTGCTTTGGTGAAAATGCCATTATGAGTTAATCAGTGTCATGTCACGCTGCAAAGTGAGAAGAAAGGAGAAGAAAAGACGTGCAGTTGAGACCTCCAGTAAGACGAGTCATTGATTCTGACTTGTCTGATTACTGACACCCTTTCTTTTAAATAACTTTTTTTTTGTTTGTTTTTTTTGCAAAAGTAAATATACTTACAAAAAAAAACATGTAAGCTGAAAAACCCCATCATGTTACATGTTTCATCTGGCATAACTCACACATTCCAGAAACTCATGCTATGGTCTCGACACTTGAAGATAATCAGAGACCAACATTCAAGCAGGCCTTTATATTTATGGAGATGCCTCTGCTTTGTGCATAGCCAAGTATGATAAAGACATAGAGGCTCTTTTTTCTCACATGGTCCATGAATAATAGAAACCAAGTCCAACTACGGTTTAAAAACAAAAAGCATTGTGTTGGTTTATTAATTATGCGCTCAGCTTGACTCACTGTTCGGTATGTTTGTTAGTTCCCAATTCGGTGAGCTCAAAATGCTGCTGCAAGGTTCCCACTGAGAAATAAAAGGATAAAGCGCTTTTCACAAAGCAACATTTATTAGCAGCCTGTTAGAATGTAACCTTCCCCGCCCTACTTTCACTGATTTCAATTATTCCTCCATGTACAGATCCTAACGCTAAAATATCTGGTTTATAAAGAAACATTAAGTAGAGTGTAACATATAAAACTGTTTTCCTGAAAATGCGATGAAGAACTTTAAAGTCTTTGGTGGCTCCTGCAGAGTGGGGATCGAAGGGAGAAGATAAACCAACAAATGGTAAAGAATTAATTGCGATTAACCATTAAAATGACTGGTTCAGTTTCACTACACTTACTTGATTTGGCTGTTTGTTGCCATACCAGTGTCATTCATTGCTATCAACTGTATAATCTGACATTAAATAGGCCAAAACATCTTATATCTGGAGATAAATGAAACCAATAACATGAGAAACACACACATTGATCCCCATTAGCCTGGGAAAGGATACAAAGCTTTTTTCAAGGTTTTGAGATTCCACTTTAGCACTATGAGTGCCAAAACCCACAAACAGAGAAGACATGGAATAGCGGTGAACTACCCAGTTGTAGCCAATATACCAAAATTAACACAAGAACACCCCATCCAGGAAGTAACCAAAGGTCACACTTGGCTCTCTTAAGGTCGGAGTTCATGATTCAGGAATAAGATGGAGAATGGGAGAACTCCAAAGCTGGATCAAACCCAGCACATTCAATACATAATCGAATCAAATAAATTTTTGTTTTTTGTTTTCAGGAGGAAAAACCTTCCAGTCACCATGACCTGGAAACTTGTATTTATCAAATTGAGTGATTTTAAGAGCCCTTGATGCCATTAGAGGAATATTTGGAAAGGATGTTAAATGGGCACTTGAACCAAACATTGTCCATTAAGCTGATAAATACAGGAAAAGAGAACAGATACCTGTCAACACACCAGCGAACCACAGAGGGAGAAATGTTTCTTTAGCAAAGGAGGTTTTTAAGACTCGTTCGATTTAGGTTGTCCCCTGATCAACTGAAAGCAGAGCCAGGAATACATAAGGAGAATGGATGAATGCTTCAAATTCTAAACAATGAAGTTAGATGCAAGGACAACCTCATCAATTTGCCCGGCAGCAGGCGGTAATTGTATCCTCCGGGGGGGAGGATAATACTGCCCAAGAGGTCATTGGATCTAAAAAAAAAAAAAACCCTCTGAGACAAGATTAAGTGAGCTGCTCTGTGTGAGAGCTTTCAATGCATTATGCATTGCAGCAAAAAAATAAAAAATAAATAATAATAATAATAATGATAAAAAATGCAGCATGCAAGTGGATCCTGCTAATGACATAAGTGGGTATATTAAAGTTAAGTCAAATTGAAGCAATCTTGGTGTTTAGGAAACACATAAATTAAAACAGGCTTTGCTAAGATATTAAAGGTACTTAATTTCTGTCTGCGTGAGAAATCACTCTGAATAAATGCACTGCGTGCTTAAAGCAAAACGACGAAATGAGTTGAGATGCACATTTATTTGATGTAACAAGCTTTTAGAGAGCAGCATTTACTGGGGTATTTGCTGCTCCTCGCACACTGTGGTACAGCGGCTCCCCCTGCTGGAAAGTTATCTTAAAAGTTTTCAGCAAAAGTTTGACTTAACTGTTTCTGACAGATGACAGGATATACATTTCTTGGAAAAATGAAAAACAAAATGGGTGTAATGTTCATTAAAAAAAAAAAAAGAAGCATTAATTCCACAACATGTTAAGACACCCGATGACAGGATATTTGAGTCTCACTACTGCAAAAAAACACGACGTGAAACTGGAGTTGGAAAGAGGTCGTCCCTCCTCTTCAGAGTTGCTCGCTGAGCAGTTCAACCAGAAGAGGTTGCTGCTCTCTCAAACATGAGAGAGCAGCAACAGGGCAAAGTCAGGCTGGTCTCAGGTGAAAGGTATAAAAAAATGAAAAGAATGGACAGCATATTCAGATGGAAACATTGGGAGAATAGCTGTGAACAGCTCTTCTCTCATGTCAAATACGAGAGATTCATATTCCTTGCTATACAATTCTGTAGGGTAGTATTTAAAATGAATAATCCAAAATATATATATTTTTATTTTACAGTAAGATGTAAAAAGCACTTTGTGTTTTTTGCTGTTTTCTTTCGACTGTTCTCTTGCGCTTATTTTTGGGAGAAACCGTTAGCTGCTTTCCTCTGCTTTCCTCAGCAGATGGTCGGGGCGGGCGCTGGAAAAAGGTCTGTGGGAGGTGCTTTGACCCATCACATTTTTTTCTTTGTAGCCAGACTAGCTTCTGCTCAAATACTGCGTTTGTAGGACTATCTAAGATTGGGACATACGTTGCATTGAAAAGGCTGAAAGTGCTACTTCTACAATACATTGTTGGGGACAATCTGCACACAGGAAGGAAGGTAGACGTGTGCTGGTAGAAGTGTTGTGACTGAGCAAGCATAGAGAGAACAGAGGTCAAGAAAACTTTTAAATGTTCGTACGACAAAAACAAATTTGAAACAAAAATGTTCATTTTGTTTCCTGACATAAACTTGGACACCTAAAGAACATATATGTGATATCATATATTTAATCTATTCAAACATTCATTTAGTTTTGTCTTATTGTTTGTATGAATGCACTTATTTCTGTTTACCTTTTGATAGTGAAAGAGTAAATAATAAAATTCACTTTTTCATCTCAACAACAGAGGAAAACTTTGTGTAATTTGTCCATTTCATTGTGCTGACATGTCAGCCAGATCTAAAAGCCAAATTTAGCTTATTTTGTCTTGCAAATTGTAAGGTAAACTTTTCATGAGATTCATGTTGTAATACTAGTTAAGTTTGATATTTGTTTAACCAAACAAATATCAAATATCAAATATCGCTAAAGGAGCGATTATTTAAGTCTAATATTAGATTATTTAAGTCTAATATTTGCATCAAACTGTCTGAACTTTAATATTTCAACAATCAATCTTTTACATGAACTAATCTATAGACCAAATCAAAGAATAAGAATTGCCACACGTTTCAACTTCAATGCATCAATCAACAAGTTCTTTGCAGCATTTATTTTTTTTGTTTAAAATTGGTTCAAATTTTTATTTAATTTTCAAAGGAAATTGTAATTCCTTCACCTTTTTGCCTTATTCAAAACATTCAGCTTTATTAATGAACTCATAGAATATCTTTTCTTTTTTACAAGGTATTATGATAAAAGCACAAGAAAATAAAACAGGTTAAAAATCAGGTTCTGGTTGAACATCAGAACCTGGAAGTCAAAACCTCAAAGAAACCATGAAACCAGTGTCACTCCAGAAACAACCTGATCTGCGTCTGGACGGCCTTTAATGCGGCTCCGGATATGATGACAAGACACTGAATAGTTTCATGCATTCACACCTTTGCTAATACAAAGATCTTATTGGAGGTCGCAAATGAAAAACAAACTGGATCATTTATGTAATCTGCTCAAAACAATAAAGCATTAGAATTTTAGTGAACAGGTCCAGTGTTGTTCAGTAGTCATTAGTTTCTAATAAAAACATTAGTTGTCTGTCTGCTGTTAAACTGATTGTTCATTTTGACGTAGCACATATAAAGGTACTTAGCATGAAAATATCTATGTTAGGCATAAGCATTACATAAGCATCACTCTAGAGGGCAGCCAAGTTACTCCAATACTGTCTTTGTTGTGTGTTAAATATGCAACACCAGGGATTAATGGTAAGGACACACCACCTTGACTTTGTAGTGACAGGAGTCAAATTCTCAACAATAGTTTGCAAGGAGCTCAGTCCATTTTATTCTACTAATTTGTCACTGTTGTCACCCACCCAAACCTTTAGTTTGTGCCTCTCTATCCTCAGCATGTTTACCTCTTTGTAGTTAAACAAATTTTCTGCCTAAACCAGGTAAAGGTTCATGCTATTCATTTAATAAAGTCAACTGTGCAACAAGGGCAATTTTCCCCATTTTCTCTCTCCTTTGTGGAGCAAATCTGCCAGTGACACTGCTCAGCATCCATTCCCACCTTGCTGTTTGTATGAGTTGCCAGGACAGGGCATAGACTAAAACAATAAGCAGAAAAGGGACTTTTGAATTTCCAAACTAATAATAAATAACAATTTCCTTGCAGTAAGCAATCAACACCGTTCACGTGCAAGCTGGACGTGACTTAACTCATTGTTATCAAGATCAGTTTGTCAAAACGCCACATGAGACGAGCGGGGCTGTGTCTCTGTCTCAGAGTTTAGATAAAATGAGAGACCTGAGCTCGGCGTTAAAGGGCCTCAGAAGAGCAGCTGAACCAACTCTGAGCCCTTTAACGCACCGCTGTGTGGTCAGCAAGGTGGCATTTAGGGAGCGCAGGAAGCAGGCTGACTGCACCGAACCTCCCTTCTTCAGCGATGCGACCACATCACACCACGAGAGGAAACGAAGAAGAAGGAAAGCAAGGAAGGAAAGAAAGAAATAGGGCAGAAAGAAGTAAGGGAATCTCAAGCAAGGAATTGAAAGGAAAAGTGGGGAAAAAGCAGAGCGAGGGAATGAGGAAGAGTCAAAGAGTTTGACAGAGATGAGAAGGAGGGCTGAGCGCTAGCGAGAGACAACGTGGCAGGAGGTTTCCTCTGATGGGATAATGGGAGTCTGGGTTCATCTGAGGATGATCGCTGTGCAGCTCTTCACGAAGGTGCTGCGACTAAACACTCATTAACTTTTAAACCTCTAACTGTTGTTTGTGCTGAATCTGATGCGATAATTATCAGTCTTTCAATGTAAATCTCACTGTCCAAATAAACTAATAACATGCATTTTAAGTCAATAAATCCTCAAACAAACACAGACCTCGTCTCTTATTGAATGCTTGTATGTAATGTGTCTCCAAAGTCATCTTCTATATATTTTCCCTCCCCGCAGACCCGAATCACAACAATGTGGTTGTCCTTTATAAAGTGAGCATCTTGTTTACCTCCGAATAAAGGCAGTTTGACGTGAATAAATCGGAGGCCTGTTTAAGGTCAGAGAAAATTGCTATATGCATCAAACCCAGCAAAACAGTGGAGAACAGCTTGAATTAAGCAGCGTGGCCTTTGTTCTACGACTTGCTTAACAGCTTGTTCTTGTTCTTAATCCATACCAACCTCATGTCAAGCAGAAAACTCACACGGTGGATTTAAAAGGCCAGCGGGGGATGAAACAGCGCACGCTTACGATGGAGGGATTCAGAAACTTTTAAATGTGTTATGTAAATGATGTGATGCTGTTGCCACACATTTCAACAAAATGAACTCCGTGTTTTCCGCAGAGGAACTGCAGAGCAGACAGCACATAATTGTAGGCTGCACTTCTCCCAGGCCCACCTTTCATTTTTTCTCATTATTGCCTTGGAAATGAGGGGGGATTCACTCAATGTGCAATCACGGGCAACGCGTCGGTAACAAGCAGGTATAAGTGGCTCCCCGGCATTTCTTTGTTTTTTGTGCGTTTGTAACATGGCTAAGCTTTTGTTTTATCAGTGGCATCCATTGTTGCAAGACAGATAAAGAAATCCAGAGTAAAAACATGTCGGTGAGCTTCAAGTTTCAAACATTTCATGGGTCTTAGTGTAACATTTTAGTGTAACTCATGTCTTGAGTTGAAGGATGAAACATTCACAGCATGCTTTTACATCAGGACACAAAAAGATACGTTTTGCTGCTCAGTTTGTGGCTTTTTATCCATACATAATTACTGCTGAGCTAGCTTTTACTGAAAGTACAATGTTAAATTTACAGTGTACTAATGCCCCCAGTGGTTGGATAATTAATAAGAAAGTAGGTTGGACTGCCCTGCTGCAGGAGCCATTTCAAACACTTAGCATGTCCAGGAGAGGGAATTTTCATCAAGGCAGAAAGAGAACTTGCATGGCGTAGTATGAGATCAAGCAATGCATTTTTAACCTTGGGTGTTTACAACATTGAGATTGATGGTCGACATGTAGTGTAAAGCTACAAAATTTATTTGAAGTTGCTCCAAACTTTCATGACCGGCTGGAGAATCACAGTAGTTGCTCTGCTGCTTTTGCTTTACTATTTTTAATAGTTGGGAATAGGTCCCTGTTAGAATATACAACGTTAGGATGATTTAACTAAATAGTTAACAAAACTGTTAAACTCCAACAGCTCTGTGCGACATCTTAACAAATATCTTTGCAAGCGTTAGGGTGCTTATTTAAACTAACTCTCTTGTTGGTTTAGCAAGAACAAATTAACACAGTTGTGAACATTGATATTAATAGCTTTTAATAAGAATGGCAAACTTTGGTGCTTCACAACCCAGACGAAGATGCAAACTGGTAAGCCAATCAGAATCCAGTGAGAAAATGATTCAGAAAAAAAACTGGTAGTGATGTTAGCAGTGGAAGACGAGGCAAGGGGAAGGGTGAGAATATGGCGGCAGCAAAGCAAAAAGTTTAAACGAGGGAGGAGGATGAGGAGTGGCTGTAAATGCAGGTTCCTTTGTCTCCTCCTCGTCTTCCCTCCCTTCAGTGAAAGTAATGGAGTCCACGAGAGAAGCCACCTGTCTTTTCCTCTGCCTGAAGGTGGGTTGTCATGTCTTCCAAGATCCACCTGAGAAGGCTGCTCCCACCTCCCACCTTTTGACCCCCAGATGAGCAGAGACAGACAGTAATGATCCATCAGTTCTTTGGCCACGCAGGGTTTTGTTCCACTCTTACTGACCAAACTGCAGGCTGAGACAATCCAGCAGCAGGAGCCTGAGCACAAGAAACCGGGTGGAAAGAGAGAGGGAAAAATAGAAAGGAGGGGGGGAAGGGAGACATTTGGACCTTTTAAGTGTCTGTGGAAAATGAATCACGGGGGCCGGCACAAGGGGAGATCCAGAGAAGAAACACATCTGGCCGGGAAGAAAGAACAAAATGAGAATAGGTCTGAGAGTCCAGAAAAAAAAACAAAGACTTGTTTTTTCATGACCTAAATATGACATTTGTGACTTTTAGACATCAAAATGTGTCTTTGACGAAACAATTAATAAGAAGAATTCAGGGTGAAGAAGAAGAAAGGAGACAAAAAGATAAAAAGAGACATAAAGACTATAAAGGGAGCAGACAGTTTACAGAGTAAGACGGGATGAAGAGGACAAAATGGAGACTTTGAATTGCCGACTTTGAGGTTAATTCCATGTTATTCTAAAGTGGAGATGCCCCGCCCTAAACACAGACCTGTCTCCATCGTAGACGGGCAGAGGCAGGGAAATATGAGTCAAAGCTGCCAGCTCTCTGCTCTCTCTGGCCGCGAGGGCTTGTCATTATGACTTTTTTTTTTTTCCTCCCGTTCCCTTTTAGACCAGGGTAAATGCAAAAAGTAGCAGAAAGTCTAAGTCAGCCACGTCACCTAAGCAAAAAAAGAAGACAAAAAAAAATCAATGTGCATGACATTGTTAATGAAAAACAAATGTCTATGTGAATTTTAAGTTAGTTGGATGCTTTTGAAATGCAGTTGTGTTTTTCTTTCTCTAAAAAAGCAGATTTCTGAGATTATTCAGTCCAACCGAGACATTCATGATTATCCTATCAGTCAGTATTGTACGTCTTTAGATTTGTCACCCAACCACATTTGTAATACATATTGACCCATTTGGCGTTCAACAGGAAATGCATGCGCTTCTTCTCAAAGTTCAGAAGTAATTATTGCCACAAAGGGCGTGATCAAAAGACGTGGAAGAGGAAAGAAGAAGAGAAGATCCTGTTGGATTCCAGACACGTTGGAAAAAATCCAGCTCTCTGAGGCTGCAGGCAGCAGACTGCAACGCAACCAGCAGTCAAAGTCTTCTTCAAGGTTTTTAGCCGGATTAAAATATGAATCTGAGACATAAGCTCTAAAAATACAAGAATCTGAACGAAATTGTGTTTGTGAATATTTGCTCTACCTTCTTTCATTCTCTTGTTTACTCTGCCAAACCTACCAGCTGCAGCTTTTCCAGAACTGACCGATTGCTTTTGTCTGAACTTACCTCGTACTTCTCCAGGAAGTTCAATAGCCCTAAGGAGCTAGCGAGTACCATGACAGTGCTAGTACTTAAAGATCACTTTCTAGAAGTGACAAAGTACTTTCCAGAGCTCACCGGCTACTTTGATGAAACGTTTAATGAACTAAGTGGATATTTATTTGAAGAATACCACGTACTGTTCAAAATCTTGCCACGTGCTTTTCTGGGACTAACTGACCACTTGCCCAAAACTTGCAATGTATTTTTTCAGCACTTAAAAGGTATTTTCTAAAACTTACCAGACACTTTATTGGGACTTTTATGTAACTTATATTACTTATTACTTTCCCAGAATTCCTGGAACTCAGTGGTTGCTTTCTGTAACTTCCCAAATGCAAAATGGATTGTAGCGGTTACTTTCCAGAACTTTCATGACTTTTACCAATACAGTGATCACAGTAAGACACATTATGGAGCTAACTAAAAAAAAAACACAACTCTGACAAAATCAAAATTGAGTTGCAAAAAAGAAAAAAAAAAAAGGGTTTTATCATTTTGAAATTTGATAGGTATTGTTTCAGAAATTCTAGCAAGTATTTACAATTCTTCAACCTCATTAATGTAAGAGTAACAGTCTTGGGGGTGTGAACTCCTCCCCCGCAGCCGAAATGCGTGAGTTTGTATGTGTACATGTGCGAATCAGAGCGCGTGCATTAGCAGAACCCACCTCATGGGAGCAGTGAGAGGAAACGCCTCTGAGTCCTGATTCCTGTGGTCTCCCTCTTTTACACAGACTGAGAAAACACAGTAACATGACCGCCTGAGTGGCAGACATGCCCACCTGAGAGTGTGTGTGTGTGTGTGTGTGTGTGTATGTGTATTAATAGGTATGTGAGCAGATACTCATGTGTGAAAAGAAGAAAATTGATCTTAGTTTAGTTTGCAGCCTCTGATAGTGAATGCCTCTGCAGTTTCAAATGTTTTCTTCATTTCTGATGAAGCTCCTCAACAGACTGAAAATCTACACCTGGAAAATGTCACTTACAGTCACAGACCGACCCTTCAGTGTAAATGTGCTGACTGTATTTCACAGTTTATTGGACAGTGCCATCCTTTTTGAGGTTCTTTTCTTTCTATTTAAAACCACAACAGCGTCAAAGTGATGACAGGAACAGACTGAGTCAGAGCCTCGGGAGTTTGGTGATTACAGACAGGCAATGCTTCACTGAAACAAAGGGGGGTTAATTCAGTCTTCTGTTTTCATTCTTACCCTTGAAGCTCAAAGTGGGGACTTCCTCAATGCAGCGCCACGTCTTTAAAATAGGGTGCAAATATTAAATTACACCGGCCAGCGTTTTACGATAAACCATCTTTTTAACACACATGTCTTGATCTTGTACCAGAAATGCAGCCAGTTGTCCTGACCCTGCGAAAGAAAAAAGCGTCCCTCAGCACGATGATGCCACTAATATATTTGACTGCGTGTTGCTGTCACAATAGTTTTTCAAAGACTCCAAAAAGTTCACTGATTAAATGGTCAGTTAATGTCCAGCAAATATTGAAAGTTTCGAGTGTTTGGATAATACTGATGCAGTAGCACAATATTCATCCTCCACGCCTGCAGGTGGCAGTCAGAGCACCTGGTGGTGTCAGACTCCCTTACTTCTGTCAAACTGTGCCAGGCAAGCTGTAGCTACAATATAGTAGTTTACTGCTATCAGTGTGTGAATGTGTGTGTGAATGGTACAGGTAATTTACCTTTCAGATATGATTTTTTACAAATGTGTCGTAGGACAGACGACCGATTATAAGACTTATTATCTCATGCAAAGGTTTGGCACAAAATCAGAACATGAATATTTTCATGTCTGGGAAAAAATTTGGGATTAAATGGGTTAATTTGGAGTGTTTTGCTTAAATGCTGGGATTAACGTGACATGTGAGGCCAGTTAATTACAATGGGTTTTATTTAGGAGTTTTAAATCAAAGGGAACTGAGTAGAAACGTACAGCACAACTTTCAGATTTTTTTATCTGTTGAAAAGTATGAAAACAATGGAGCAATTTCTTAAATTTTGTACTTTTTTCTTTCGCATAATTCTGTTGATCCGTTTACGATTCTTTGTGTATTCCAGGCCTTGAGATAGTGAAGAGAGAACTTGGTAAAGTAAATGTTTACTCACTTCATTCTTTAAAAAATGTACACTGCCCTGAAGTGGAATATCAATATCAATATCAAAGAAAAAAATTGCTGTTAATTTTCTGCTTTGCCTGATTTTCTTTCTCTTCATTTGAGTGTTTGGACACGAATGGAAGCAACAAGTCAGGTTATAATTTCCAGAAATGAAAATCAAAATGAGAAGTTTGGTTTTGATTTTAACCTCCCAGGAAAAAAAGGGGTTAAATTTAGACACAAGAAAAGCTTGAATTAAAAAACAAAAAAATAAAAAAAAAATAAAACAGACTTGCTTCTTCCTTTCTTTCTTCCCTCCTCCATCCTCCGGTTCCTGCAGAGGACACGTGGAAGAATTTTGGGTCGTCATAAAGTTTCTGAGTCCAGCAGGGAGGGTGAAAAAAAAAAAAAAGACAAAAAGCAGGAATGAAAAAAAAGAAAAGCCAGACTCCGCCTCAGCATTATGACTGGCTGCAAGAGATCGTCTGGTCAACAAACTGAGCAGCAAAAAGAGCAGACACTCCCTGAAGCAAAGAGGGGGGGGAAAAAAACCCTATATGTGTGTTTATGCTGCGAGGAAAGATGGTAGGAATCCAGACAGACTGACAAGTTCTGAATATTTTTACTACACAAAGTGCTGAATTTGAAATTTATTCTGAAAATGTGTCAATTGAACTTCATTGTGAAAGCCAGAACCCGCTTAAGTCACATATGAAAGTGTTGGTGAGTCAGATTATATGTGAATTAACCCTGAAAGAGAAGTGCTTTCACTATTTCAGCACATTGACTAAACTGCTCTACAAAATAATAATCAGACACTGGGAAATGTGATTCACCGGCAGCAATCTGAGATCATTTGCGTTTCTTTTGGTCACCATCTGGAGGCTGCAGCAAATAGTTCTTCCAAGCTGTGCAGACATGGATCCTTGTTGTGTGTTGGGACGACTTTAGGGCTTAAATTTTGATTCGACTTTGTAATACTGACGCCGCTGCAAAGCTAACTTACTAAAATGCAGTACTGGAGCTACTGGAGCGCTATACAAGCACTTTACCATGCTACCTGGTCATTTAGCAGTTAGCATGATGGTTCTGTGCAGAAAGCCTCGAACAACCTAAAATCTCTTTATAATTTGGCTCATGGGAGTTAAGGTCTCTGATAAATGCCTGATGTTCCTGAATAATAGGGTATTTAACCATTTATTTAATGTTTTTTTTTTATTTGATAAAAGAAGACAAACATCAAATGAAAGTCCAAACACCCCAAAGAGCTGAGTCAGTACATATTCATCTGATATCTTCTTTGAAATAGATCAATGAAGTAGACCAACACTAACACTTGAAATTCAAACCCAACTCTAATTTTCTTTGCTCTCAATAAAACATCTTCAGCCTCCGCCTTTGCATTACGATTATATCTTGATGTGTAAAATAAACAGCACCGACCCTATTATGGAGCCTCACGGGCTCTCACAGGATTTCAACTGATTTTGAATTTGTTCGGTGCACACACAGGAATAAAGTGATGTCAAAATGACTTTTCTGATTGGGTACTGAAGTTTTTCCTCTGTTTCTGACATTGTGTTAGTTCATTTTCTTCCTCATGTCATTTATCTCTGAGCCTTGAATCATACAAACAAACAAACAAAATGTGTGCTTCTCTCTAAATCTGCTTCAAACATCACAGAGAAAACAGGTCAAAGTATCAACTAGAGTTTCTTGTCCCACCTGTTTGTCATTGTGAACTGAGAATAAAGATAACCGCAAAGTTCAGTGACGCAAAACCGCAGATCAGTAATGAAACTGGCCTCAAAGTGAAAAGATGCTAAGGTAAGTTGCAGTAAAGGTTGGCTGACAATGCAACGCGAAGAAGAGGAATCAGAGAAGTGATCTGAAGGAAAGCAGAGGCAGTAACCAGACACAGAAATCTCTCAGTGGACGTCAGCCAACACGCATGTACTAATGCTTTAGCTATGTCATGGGCTGCCTCCTCTACCTCCGCCCTTCTCTTTCTACCCCTTCTTTTTTCAACCTTCCCCTCTGACTTACCCACCCCCCTCTCTGAGCTCAATCGTACCCTGATTTCCATCACTTTCTTGCTTTGCAGGCACCCAGCAGCTTCTGACTCACACCGTCGAAACCCACGTCTGGCACATGCCCTGTACGAGCGACGTCATCACAAACAAAAGTTTGGCTACATGTGAAGCTTCTCTCTAAGAGCTTCAGGATAGAATCGCTGCTCTGGGATCATCCAACGTTTGTCGAAGCCTCAGCAGAAAAGCAGGCGAGCAAAAGCCATGATGGCGATTTTCCGTTAAAGCCCTGAGAAGCCAGTGGGAGAGTGGGAGGAGCCAGACAAAAGAAGCTGGAAAAAATAATACAAGCATCTGTAATTCTCTGTAGGAATTTCTTCCATCATCAGCCAGACCTCTAAATGCAGGAAGCAGATGAGGGTAGCGTTTGCTACTTACTGACCTCCAAACACAAGACAAACCTTACTTATGGGTGAATTTGGAAGAGAAAAATTACATTAGTAACAAACTGAAGATTAGTTTTAGTCACGCAAACTGCGAGAATAAAACTCGCAGTTTTATTCCGAGCGATGCTGCGAATTGAATAGTTTCGCTTTTAAAGTACGTTTTTTGCAGTCAAAATCAATTGCTTTGGGTTGCAGTAGCTGCAGTTAAAAACTTTCATATCATAGGAAAACACATTTTGGTCAGCCTTCTCACGTAGTGTGGGACGATATCATGGGGTCGCAGAAAAGCGACCAGGTTGGTAGGGGGTGCAGACTTTACTAATGAGTGTTATGTGGGAACGGCAGCCATTCCACTTTAAGACTCATGTGCCTACCACACGGCTCCACCGGGATGTAATCTGTTCCAGGTGCTCAATGAGACTTTTTTTTTTTTTTTTCCCAGATAAGTTGGTAACATATAAACAAATGGTAGTTGCCTTTCACATGCACAGAAGCACAAATTTGCACATCCACGTGTGACATGGGGGCATAGAAATCAGTTCAAGGATTTGTGCAAAGATGCGACCTTCCTGTGTTGGTTTTCACAGACTACGCAGGAAACATAAAGCACTTCAAGCTGAGCTACCAGCTCATGAGGGAACTAACTCTGAGAACAAATATTATGTCAGCAAGTTGCATTTATTTAACATTGCTGTTATTATTACGTTGGAAAATGACCATCTCCGGTAACGATTACTGAATTATAAAAAAATATGTATGTATATATTTTGGATCCTTGGATTACCAGTGTCTGGTCCCGGCCTTCTCGACACAGCAGCAGCTCCAACCACACGCTGCCCTCAGCTTTTAGGACTCTTATTAACACACTAACTCCCAAACAAACTCCATGCATGTGGTTGTTGTTGCTCAACAGGAACTCACCTGGGGTTTTCCTCCAGTAAACTGTACATTTACCTATTAGTGTATTTGACACTGCTAATTAAGTACCGAATCCCATTGCTCTAAATGGATTGCTACCCAAGAACACACATCTGTTCCAAATTATATCCTCCCTATTAGAAGTTGAAGGTTTGAAATAAACATTAATCTTATAATTGAAAACCATTTGTTGTGGTAATGCATGTGCTTATGCAGACGTGGACATATTTGTTACCCCCCTGGTAGAGTTGTCTGAACAGAATAAAAATTAATTCATCCTTTATTGCGGTTGCATGCAATTTAGGGGGGGAAAAAATCAACAAATAACCTAAGAACATCAGAGGAGAGAAATCTACACGTTCAAAGATAACTGGCTTTAGTAAAGTCACAATTATTGATACCTCTAAAAGTTATATTTTTCTAAAAAATATTTTTTTTTAAAAGTCATATTTGTGCTTTACCTTTTAAATTGATCTGACTGTTTAAGAGCTTCAAGTAAGTAAAGCTCTGGGGTATCGATATGATGTGACGCAGAGGCAAGTTTTGCTCTTCAAAATGTAAAAGAATGCAGTGAAATGCATTTTCTGTCAGCTAATTTGTTTCAAACTCAGGACCAGAATGTGCAACGCTGCAATTGAAAGGAGTTGCTTGGATTCAATTTTTGGCACATTTCGAAAATGCTTACACTCTAATATTTGATCTGTGGGATGGAATCTCACTGAAGCCCACACATAATATAAATTTCAGGGTCTAAATAGTACAAGTTGATGGAAAAAAAAAAAGGAAAGAAAAGTTTGAGAAAAAATGCTGGTTAATTGTCACCTCCATCTTAAACACAAACATCTGATATCGGTACGTCAGTATTGATGATACTGATCGTGTACTTAGTTTGTTGGATTGAACCAAAATGTTCAGCTTTCTCACCTCTCGTCTCCAGAGTTCAGCTGTTAGTGAGAAACAAACAGGAAAAGTCCAGATCAGCTGTAAAGTAGCTAAAACGCTACAATATTTAATAAAACACACAAAAAAAAGTAAAGAGATTTTACAGTAATTCAGCTTTAAGTGCTTCATTCACACTGCAATAACAAAACAACACAAATAAAACTCATTTTGTTCAAGTTCAAGCTCAGAAATAAAGCTTTTAGGAAGAGTCACAGGACGTGACTGCTTCACGACTGAGCTTAAGATCCCTTTTTGGGATGTGTTTTCTCTGGACAGCAACCCTAACATTTGGATGCAGACAAACTGCAATGCAGGCAGAGAGGAGAAGACGAATTGAAAAGAAGAACTGCCCATAGAAACAGGAGGAAGAACAGGAGATTTGGTGATGTAGATTTTGAAATGAAGAAAGTGGAATATAATCTGCGCAACCTTTAGGGATAGAGAAAAACGTTTATTTTCGTTAATCACAGAAAGGAAAAAACCAAGTAAAAAAAAAAAAGTATTTATGAGTCCTTTGATATTCATTTTATTATTGTAACATTGAAGATACCTTAGATATACCAAGGTGAGTCTGCTGACAATGGCTTTATCTCGCATTGGTCTTCCTCCGGCTGTGACGGTGTCTGTTTCTCTCAGCTGAGGCTTTCCCTTGCAGCTGCCTCCCAACCCCCTCTCCTAGGTTTGCGGGTGGAAAAAACGACACTGCTGCAAACTGAAACGAGAAAGATAGCGACGCTCCCAGACAGAGCAATCAAGTGTAGACCAAAGAGAAGATTTCAAAATCTGAGCTACATGCTACATAAAATACAGCACTGGTGTATTTGTTCCCTCATCAAACAAAATAAAACATAACAAAAAGACATGCCAAAGCACCCACACAACATGATTCTGCAACATATGATGATGCTCTTAGGGTTGCAATCTAACCTGTTTTTTCAGGAAATGAAATAATGGTAATTATGACCAAAGTCTTTGGTCATAATTATCACTCGATATGTCATTGGACCACTCGATATGTCTTTGAAAACCAAACAATTCTCCTGGTGTACCTTCATGAAATGCAATCCAGCTTTTGTATGTTTGTCTTGAAATAATGACTTCTGTAGGTGTAAATCTGCCTCTGTTTTTGAGGTTAGATCTTCTTCGACGCGGGACCTGTCTTCTTTTCGAACTGTTTGACAACCAGACATCCCCGCGTGGTTTAAAATTGTTTAAACAAATAATTGTGGCACCTTCAGGCTTCTGGAAATTGCACCCAAGGATGAACCACAATTCTCCTCCTGTTTGATGTAACACAAGGAAATAGTGTTTGAAGTGAATACTTAATCCAAAGCTGTGCTTCAAACCAACCATATTTTTGATTAGTCTTTCAGCAGCTGACACGGTCATGCCGTGTTTGCTTCAATTTCTATAAAAGAAAAATCTCAACACCAGTTCACCATAACTGGGAGTAGGTTTCAAAGGAAGAAGAGCCCTGGCCTGGTTGTCTAGCTGCAGGTCATACTTTGGATTTAGGTTTAAATTGCACATCATTTGTTTGAGGGCTGCCTCAAGGGCTCAAGTTTCAAATTGACCAAATTTCAGCGTTGACTTCCCATGTTCTGCCTCCTTCTGCATAGGTGGGGCCTGCTTTGGTTGAAAACCTGAGGAATAGAAATCATTTATGCAAAAAAAATACAATGAATTGTGATAAGTTAGTCATACGGCAGCGTGACATAGGTGGAAACCTCCACCACCCTGCTTCTGCCCCTTGGTCTAGCTGTTTTCTTTTCTCCCAAATGTGAGGTCCTTCAGGTCTGGAGGAGTCGTTTCACTTCCTTGATGTCAGACCAGCTGCAGCAGCCATAAAGTGAAACCAGGCGCTGAGATCCTCCTTGACAAACAACCCACACATCTCAAACACTGAAGCATATTTTTATCCAAAAACCTTCTTAGAAGATGTTTTTCCTATCAGTTGTCCTAGTCGTTGTTGAAGCTCCTAGGTTTTAGAAGGCATTAAAATGTTGACTCAAGAAAAGATGGGGAAGGTGTTTTGTTTCCTTGTCAGCATTTAGTTAAATACCTCCCATTCTTTTGATAGGAGAAGGTAAACATGAAGTCTGGCGTGAAGGGGCTGTCATATGCTAATCTTCAAGAGCTCACAGAAGGTTTGCCTCCCCTCCCCTCTAACTTTGACCTCTATTCTGCAACTCATGCGAGTCATCCATCATTCCTCCTGCAGGAACCCCTCTGCTTTCCTCTGTTATCGGATAGCAAGATAACTTGGACAAAAAAAGATTTAAAACTAGTTTCTTTCATGTCTTGATGTCTATTAGAGCTGGCTTGCATCATAGAGACTGTAATACTGTGGTACGTAGAGCCAGAACTAAATGTCAAAAACACTCTTCATACTGAAAAAATAAATAATAAAAAAGGTTTTCTCCTCTCTTGGAAGCTCCACCTCTCGACATCCATTAAACTAAAATAAAAGAGCAGAAACCAGAGTAATCTGGAAGAGGTGGAACTAAAGGAGCAAAGTAATAGGAGGAGCCATAAAACTCACACAGCTGTGGCCTACTTATTAACATATTTTATCCCCTTACTTGCCGCACTTTTAAAAGTCCGTCGTTCGCTTTGCTGTATGTTTTTGTGAATTAAAAGAAGTATGTTTGTTTTATTTTGGTCATGGGTGAAGTCTATTGTCTCCTCTCACTCTTGTGTGTCACCCTGTGCTTTTCCCCTCCAGATGTGTAATGATATACAGCTGTGTCGAACTTACTCCAAACCAGCCAGTGAGAGAAAGAGAGAGAGACAAAAAAGGAGAGAGAGAGAGAGACAGAGAGAGAGAGAAAGGTTGCTCAGACATCTGAACTCATTTCATGTGTGCTGTAATGTGGAAACGATTTCAGTCTTCTCCTCTCTCACCGTAACAGAGCTCAGCTTTAACTCCTGCAGAACCAGACCACAGTAAACTCACAGAACATGATCAAGGATGCTTGTTGGTTCCCTCCCTTCACAGCTCTACAACTGATCGTGTTTACATCGTAACACAAACTAAATAAGCGTCTGTAATTCCCCTTTGACATTTAGTTTGAAAATGTCGGCAACCATTAGAACTAGTATGGAGTCGCATTCTCACATATTAATCAACTTGAAAGGTTAGATTTGTGGAATCTTTATTCTTGTAGTAGGAAGGCACAGTTTTTAAAAGTTGGTGAAATGACATAGCATTTCAACCTCAAACTTCAATGTATTTTATTCTAACGACAAATTATACCATTATTCAGTCTGTCCTCTGCAGAGCTGGGTAGTAAGCAACTATTTTTAGTTACGTTCACTTTAGTAACTTATTGCAAAAAAATACAATTTCTGGATCCTCTAACCATTTTGCTACATACCAAAAAATGGTATGTAGCAAAAGTTAGTTGACCAGAAGTTGGTGTTAGCTAACTTGTGGTTAACTTAACTAACCAGTGTGCTAAGTTAAAGGGTCGTTTCATAACTTTGATGAAATATGTACAAAAGCAAACCTCTTAAGAATTGCACTTAAAAAGCTACAAACATGAATAAATGACATGCACTGAAACCTTCTGTATATTAGAATATATTAGAAGTCGGACAAGTGGCGGATCGGAGAAAGTTTGCGTTTTTGGAATAACTTCTGTTTAGCTAACACAAAGCTTAGCTAACTTCTGCCTTGCTAACGCGTGCTTTACCTTTTGCTTGAAGCTACAACAAAGTCCATCACACACATTTTAAAGGAAAGTTAAGAAAGATTTTTGCAGCCCAAACATATTTTGTCACCTGGGGCTAATATTTTTTTTCCAAACTTTGGTTTTAGCTCTTAAGACAGCTTGCAAGAATTACCCTGTGCTATGAGTATGGCTCATTCCTTCTTTGCACGTTCATACAGTTTCAGACAGAAGAAACACTACACATTCGACCTTTCACTCGTTTCCCAGTCTCTCTGCATTTTTTTTTTTTCTTCTTTCTCAAACCACGGCCCAGCTCTATCTAGCAATTAACTGCCTGCCGTGGACTCTGGTGACATTGTGTGGGGATATTTCTGTCACGTTTATTATGCGTTTGCTGACCAGACTGTGAGTCATTTAGACATAGAAGCAAATCTACCGAGGGCTGTTTCCCTTTAAGGGAGGTGCCTTGCTCTCATTTTTGTCCTGTTTCTTTACTTTTTTTGAGAGAGGATTTTGCTTCTTTCTTCCCAATGTCTTCAGTTCGCAGAATCCAGGCTTTTAAAAATATGCCTTTCGTGTGCAACGTAATTCAGTCAGATTCATGGTTCCAAATTTCCAGCTTGCGTTCACTGATACGTATTTACACACCTCTCGCCATACAGGAAAGTCCTATCAGGGAAGTAGCATTGCATACATTTACACGTCACAATCTTGGCCAAGATGTTGTATAATTTCGGGTACTTAGGCTGAATGACTGCTTCTTAAAATCCAAGCCTGTTTTTAACTGATTCCCCTTCATTTCTTCCAGTGTTGTGCAGACAGACAGCAGGGTGAGCTTCACCCAAAGGCCTCAGCATGCAGATATGCGCTCAGGCCTGTCTGACCAACCAGTTATCCAAATTCTTTAACCCGGCCTGCGTTTTCCACATTAAG
Source organism: Poeciliopsis turneri (assembly GCA_922788865.1). NCBI lineage: Eukaryota > Metazoa > Chordata > Actinopteri > Cyprinodontiformes > Poeciliidae > Poeciliopsis > Poeciliopsis turneri. Next base: position 265,375 of record CAKLNU010000065.1, read on the forward strand.
AGTGCCTGGCCTGGACTCTTATATAGAGCAGGGAAGAAAGTCGCTGCACAACATGAATAAGATCAAAATGAAAAGTTACATTTCCAACAGAATCAGTTTGACCTACTTATGATGTTTAAAAAAAAAATGTACACGAAGACAAATTTCCTAAGTAAATATTATCTGCAGATACGGCTAGCTGGAAGATAATATTAGCACACTTAAGAAATGTTTAATTTTTCAACCCCTTCATCGGAAGCAGGATACATTTCGCCTCTTCATAACATTAGAATGCAGCAGTCAGATAGACAAAAATTTAACGATAATTGTCATTCTTGATCACTATCTGGTCATGTTCCATGCTGTGAAGGACCCAAACCTGGGGCAGCCAGGTGACTGCCTGAAAGATAATGCACTGAAGGTAATTAACCGAGAGAGCAGCCTCAAATGTTTACACTAGTTTACTTTTTTAGGTGAGAAGACAAAACTATAGAATAAAAAATAAAAAACATATAAAAGTTTAAAATAAGTGTTTGTCTCCTTACAACAAGCCCAAATTCTGCCTCTCAAAGATTGTCTCAACCTTTTATGTTCTCTTCTCTTTTCAATCTACATTACTTTCAGATAAAGAGTCAATGTTATTTTAAATTTCACCTTTTCAATGTGCAAACTGGTAAATGGGGCTTCAACACAAACTCGTGGAAGAATGTGAAAAATGGCTTATTTTAAGAAACACCAGGATAAATTCCAGTTTCCTTTTATCGAAGTCACTTTCTAAAACAGAGTGTTGCACTTTCTTTCCTATAAAGAAAGCCGATTTAAGCAGCCTGAATTGAAAGAAGCGTTTGGAACGTAGGCTGTAATTTGAAAACCTCATCCGCCCCTGCATGTCTGCCACTATGCGCACATGCAATGCCCTGTTTAATTAGGGCCTATCTCTGTATGAGAGCTTTTTGTCTCACAATGTAAACACTGCACATTTCTTTAAAATGATCTTTCCTCCTCTACATATTCTTTTTCTTTGCTTTTGTCCATTTTTGTCTTCCTGCTTCAGTTCTAAACAAAACATGAGTTTGGAAACCCAGTGGAAGAAGGTCAACAGGTTCTGGTCTTTCAGACTCCCGTGAATAATTAGTTTAATATTAAAACTTTCACAAAAGAAACTAAACAAAGGGGGTTGAATTTGCCTCCGCCCCCTTTCATAGCATACATTCACCAAATAAAACCTTCTAAAGACGTCTAATTAGTAAATAGAGTCCATCTGTGTGCCTTAAGCTCAGTATATCTGCAGATAATCTGAGGAGGATCTTTGTTGGTGCACATGACCAAGAAAGAACTCTGGTCCAATCAGAGTTCATGGAGCAGCCTGAACTCTGGAAGACCTCAGGAAGAGGTCATTTCTTGACCTCATTTCTTGACTTCTTCCTGACTTTCTGATCTAAATGTAAAATGTCATGAGTGGCGGAAACCAAATGGACATCAAATTATTAGCAGGATCTCCACAGTGTAACAAGGTAGTAGGCAATACGTAACTA